>BQNB010000419.1:11324-87310 GCA_026074375.1 Tanacetum coccineum | reverse complement strand
TGAGCATTGGGCATAAAAATGGGTATTTGTTGAAGCGTACATAAGTTTTGGTGGTTCTGGGTATGCCTAAACGTATTTTATCACAAAACGTAAACACTTGCTTGATGTAAACATTTAATTGTTTGATGCCCGTTTACATTGAACGATAATTTTTAGCTTATGCGATTTAACTTAACGATTTCAATTTAAAAGCAAACGCGTACAATACTAAAAATAAATAGTGAATTTATTAACGACGTATAATGACCCTAAAACATGGGGTGTTATATCCTTGGTGTATAAAAGGAGGTCCTAGGGCATAGAGTTTGATATCATCTTTTATATATCTTTTATCAATCTTTCATAGCTTCAAGGTCTTTGTAACCCTAATACTTTGTGAGTATTCGTATTATTATTAATAATATTGGAGCATATTTGTTGAATTGTATGTTCATTGAATTATTGTTTCATTGATAATTCTTCTTAATATTAAAGATTAGATTCCGCAAAATCTTTAATACATTCAAACAAAGCTTTTACTATAGTTGTGTTAGATTTATCTAATATAACTAAACCTTAAACAAGCTTAAGGAATTCGATCTTTTGAAGTGGGATCAACAAGTGGTATCAGAGCTTTTTGAAAAGCTTTGAATAAGAAGAACCTGTTTTTATTCACAAGATCTTTTGCTAAAAGATATGGATCAAGACTCTGCACACATAGTGGTTGCATCCAAAGTTCCCATGCTCAAACCTGGTGAGTTTAAGATATGAAGGATGAGTATTGAACAATATATCTAGATGATAGACTATGCACTGTGGGATGTCATAGAGAATGGTGCAACCTTGCCAAAAACAACAATTATGGAAGGTGTTGTCACAGTGATGCCTATTACAACTGCTAAAGAAAAGGCTCAAAGAAGATTAGAGGTGAAAGCAAGAAGTACTTTAATGATGAGCATTCCCAATGAACATCAATTAAAGTTTAACTCCATAAAGGATGCTAAGAAGTTGCTAGAAGTTGTAGAAAAGAGATTTGGTGAGAACACAGCTACTAAAAAGACTCAAAGGATTCTCTTAAAGCAGCAATATGAAAAATTCACTGCTCCAAGCTCAGAGATGCTTGATCAAACTTTTGATAGGCTTCAAAAGCTTGTGAGTCAGTTGGAGCTTTTGGATGAAAAGCTTTCACAAGAAAATGTTAATAAACAGTTATTAAGAAGTTTGTCACCTGTGTGGAACACACATGCTATTGTGTGGAGGAATAAAGCTGATTTGGATACAATGAGCATGCATGATCTCTATAACAACCTCAAGGTGTATGAACCAAAAGTTAAAGGGATGTCTAGCTTAAGTTCAAGCACACAAAGCATGGATTTTGTGTCCTCTTTAAATAACAACACTCGCAACATTAATGAAGCAGTTAATACTGCTCATGGAGTTTCTACTGCTAGCACTCAAGTTAATGCTGCTAACTCTACAAATATTGATAACTTGAGTGATGCTGTTATTTGTGCATTCTTTGCTAGTCAACCAAATAGTCCTCAACATGTAAATGAAGACTTGCAACAAATTCATCCAGATGACATAGAAGCGATAGTTTTGAGATGGCAAATGGCCATGTTGACTATGAGGACAAGAAGGTTTTTGAAGAATACCAGAAGGAAGCTTATTGTTAATGGCAATGAGACTATTGGTTTTGATAAGTCCAAAGTAGAGTGCTACAATTGCCATAATAGGGGACATTTTGCTAGGGAGTGTAGAGCTCCAAGAAATGAAGACAACAAGAATAAGGAATGCTCAAGAAGGAGTGTGCCTATGAAAACATATACTTCCACAGCTTTGGTGTCATGTGATGGTCTTGGTGGATATGACTGGAGTGATCAGGCAGAGGAAGGACCTAATTATGCCCTCATGGCTTTCTCGTCTTCAAATTCTGACTCAGATGTATCCAATGATTCCATTTGTTCAAAATCTTGTTTGAAAACTATTGAATCTCTTAAATCTCAAAATGATCAACTATTTAAAGATTTAAAGAAATCTGAGTTAATGGTTCTAGGTGATAAGACAGGCTTAAAATCAGAGGAAGAAAAACTTGAAGTTTATAAAGAAAATGAGTCTATTTATTTACAAGATATTAAGGGCTTAAAATTTGAAATTCACATGGGAGAAATAGCTATTAGAGAGCTTAGGAGAAGCTTGACATAGTTCAAAAATAAAAAGATGGCATTCAACTTAATGTAGATAAATTTGAACATGCATTTAAAAGTTTAAACAAGCTCATAGAGTGTCAGATAGTTGACAATTACAAGAAAGGTTTAGGCTATGAAAATTATAATGCAGTTCCACCTCCCTACACGGGAAATTTCATGCCTCCAACACCTGACTTGTCTTTTACTAGTTTAGATGTAACACCCCCAAATTGGGTCGCAGCGGAATAAGGGTCCAGGGCGTGTTACTTCTCAGATCAATAACACAAGATATATATAGAACGACCAAAAAGTCATTTTAAAACTGATACATTGGATTTAACAAATATTTGATACAAATAGCCCGAAGCTTTAACTTGTTCCTTGTTATTATTACAAAGACACTGGTTCACAACACATGAGTTACCCAAAACATAATACCACCATATCTTTAGCATGACATCCCAAAACAAAATCACCAATGTATCCTTGTCACCTTATGCTTATTGATCTCCTGAAAAACATTGCTTTAAAACGTCAACAATAATGTTGGTGAATTCATAGGTTTGATAAATCATAATATGCAGGACCGCAAGACTTTCCTCGTGATAATGCAACACATGCAGACATCACAAAACCCGATTACATTTACCTAAGCTCATGACACTGAAGCTCGACAATCTTTCTCGCAATATTATATATATTGCAATTTCTGCCCGATTAGATGTTTAACCCGAAACATCCCCAAATCCGACATGCTATACGTTCGTTCCCAGTGATAGCTAGTCACCCGAACGGGATGGTCAGTCCCGAATAGATCTATTCATAACATTCGCACTCACATAATGTAATTCATAACTACATCTATGGAATAGACAGTTTAGGATAATGGGCTCAACTTGGGTTATCGCTACTTAGGCAAACATGTAATCAATATAAAATATCCACTTGCGTCCAATTTATAAAACAAAGCATGTTTCCACCCCAAAGTTATAAATCATTGAAATCATAAAAATATGGGGCTATGAACTCACCTTGAGTTCTGGTAATCTAAATATCACAGATAGCGCGTCACGTGAATGATCGAATGCAACCTAAATTATCATAGGTCATATAAGCACTAATCGCTTTGATTAACTAACATCATATGCAAGTCTATATTAGTTACATCATACTATCGTTCGGGCTATCATAATTTAAGAGGTCATGTAGTGAACGTATGAGGAGCTAGGACACTTTAAATCGTAAATCCAACAACTCGTCGATACGCTACCCCGAAGAGGCCTCATTATGAAACTCCCTAGTAATATAGTACTTTGATAACCACATATAATTCTATATAGCTCAATCACCATCTAATTGTTTTGGTAAAATTGCGTTTAATAAGTAAAAAAGTTCTATAATATTCGTTGTAGAATATTTAGCATAACTTTGCGTTTTAAGACCGATTTTGACGTTTCTTATGCCCACGCTTTCGTATTAGGACGAGTTATCATAATTTGACATTTTCATATTTTTGATCCTCTGATGAACAGTACTTTTTACTGTTCACATCAGTTATAAAGTTATTTTTATAGTTTTAGTTATCGTAAAACCCGTAAACGTCGTATTTTATTCGTTATAGCTCCGTTTTTAGCGATTCTTTCGAGCACGTTCTTGTTATTGAAAGTCCTATCTATTTATGAGGTTTACAAAAATAAAAGTTTCTGTCATGAATAGTAACTTTTATAAAAATAGTTTTATAAAAGTATTAATTGTCGTAAACTTGCGAAATTCATAACTCGTTCATTATTAATTGAAAAATTACGATTCTTATCATTTTGGAATCCTAAAAATATGTATAATTTGTTAAAAATACCAAACTTGCTATTTTATATAATTTTTATAAAAGTTATTTTATAAATCCTTTTATTTATCGTATAACTTGTTTTTACCGTAACTTTTTCGTTATTTATCCGTTTTTCAAGTTTCTTAGCTTTTTGGAATCGTCATGAGATGTATTATTTTTATAAAGTGTCAAACCCACTGTTTGGATTTCGAATCCAAACAGTCCCTTTTGTGTCTTTTATATAATTAATTATATACTTGTTTTATACATACTTTTTAACAATTTAAAATACCACAATTTCTTTATAATTCATAATATACTCATGTCATATATATTATATAGTCCAAGATCCATAATTTATCCATTAGTCCAAGATCACAAGTTCATAACTTCACATAAAATCATAACTTTCCTTAATTACTTTAAAAACCCTAATTTTGTATATAACCATTTCCACACTAAATCAACAAGGTACAATACTTCTATGTCCATTTTATCATGATATTAACAATAACATATCATATGTAAAAGTGTTAAAAATCATAATCATAAGTAAGTTATCCATTTAACATGTTTAAAACCCTAAATGGTGATTTAACTACATAGAACATATATACTTATAAAAATGAGAAAAGTAAAGACATAAAGGTTTATAGATAACCTTAAAGTGATGTATGGTGATGAGAAATACAATCTAAACCCTTGGTTAGATTTTTAAACCAAGCTTGCAATAATAAAAACCCTAGATTAGGTTTGAAACCCTAATCTTACTTTCTATGCTTCAACACTTGAAAATCATTAACCAATGCTTGGAAACATCTTAGTATATCTTAGGATGGATGTAGGTATGTATGTAAATGAGTATTAGCAACTCTCCTACACCACCACTTACCACGCCACCTATTAAGACTAGAAATAGCCCACTCTCATAGAAAAAAAACGAATGATAAGAAAATAGAAAAATTTTGTATGGATTACTTAAGGGGATGTTTGTTTGCCGTGGCCTAATAGGGAGAGAAAGGAGAGAAAAGTTTGATTTTTAGCTAAGTGTTTTTGTGTATGTGTGTTCTTACTCTTTCATACTAGTATATATATGATATTAGATGGTCAAAGATGGAATAGGGGTCTTGGGAACCAAAGGACGGTCTTAAGGAAAGACCATGGTAAACATGAGACATAATGTTACTAGTTTTAATAACTTAGGAGATGTACAAGCCAACTTGGTGTAAAATGTGTGCTCCTTGTCCCTTCTTGTTGTTGTAGATGTGAGCTAGGGGGGTGGGAAGGTCTTCTAGAAGCCTTTTGATATTTAGCAACATCTCTAGTTCATTTTATGTAAGTTGATAGTTGTAGGTTTGATATAAAAAGTGTTTACTTGAAAGTATTCATGTAATGTTTTATTTCCTAATGTACAAAGTGTAAAGTAATATTAACTTAGGTAATTTTAATAAAACTTTGAGTGTTGGGTACAATCGTGGGTATTTGTTGAAGCGTAGAATTATTTTTGTGGTTCCGGGTATGCCTAAACGCAATTTATCGCGAAACGTATACACTTTACGTATCCGATAAAAATAAAATGAACAAAGACCATAATTATTCTCAAAATAATTATTTAATACTTGATTGATGTAAACACTTCAATTGTTGTGTAATGCCCCATTTTACATTGACCGCATATTTTTTTTAGCTTACGCGATTTTTACTTAATACATGAAATTACAAGCAAACGCGTACGATACTAAAAATAACTAGTAGATTATCGACGTCGTCAATGACTTGAAAACACGTGGTTTAGTCTTCCGCCGTTAAACGGAGCCTTGTTCACTCAAGGTTTACGACGCAGCCTGACGACGGTGCGGTCTTGGTGAAGAGTGTGGATATTTTTCTTCTTGAAACTTGGTCTATCGCGTTCCCACGTGAACTCTGGACCTCTCTTGGAGTTCATTTCGAACCTTGACTAAGTGGATCCGGCTTCGCTTCAACCGTTTAACTTCACGGCCCACTATTTCTACAAAAAAAAATTGTTCCTCAAACAAAATGACAGCTTTGTCATCAAGATGAAGTCAGTTCAAAGGAACGCTAATGGTTTCTGTCGGCATGATCACTTTTTCAGGTTGGCACATCGAATGTATTTATGAACTCGGCTCAGCTCGTCTGGAAGCTCGAGCTTGTAAGCACACTCTCCAACTTTTCTAACACCTTGAAAGGTCCAAATACCTGGGGTTTAACTTCCCCCCTCCCGGTTGCCAAACGTACGACCCTTTCCAAAGGCTGAAACTTTAAGCATAACTTTATCCCCGACTTGGAATTCCATCGGCTTACGCTTTAGATCGGCGTAACTCTTTTGTCGATCACGAGCGGCTTGCATCCTTTGCTTGATCTGGATGATTTTCTCAGTGGTCTCTTGAATTAGTTCTGGACTAAGGATTTGAGCTTCTCCAACTTCGGTCCAACAAACAGGTGAATGACACTTTCGACCATAAAGTGCTTTGAATGGTGCGGCCTTGATGCTAGCATGATAGCTATTGTTATATGAGAATTCGACTAATGGCAAATGGTTAACCCAACCCTTTCCAAAGTTAATCCGAATTCGCCAAGCACGTAGCATAACATCGAGAGTTTGAAATGTGTATGCTCGCTTTGTCATCCGTCTGTTTGTGGATGGTATGCAGTACTTATATCCAAATTAGTACCCAAAGTGTTCTGAAGTGACCTCCAGAAATTTGATGCGAATCTCAGGTCGCGATCACAAATGATTGAAACAAGTTATTCGTGCTCGTTGAAACCTCCTTTAGTATTTTTCTGGCATGTTTATCCATAGGTTCAGTCTCTATATCGGTGTTCCCTGTGAACGATCGAGACTTAGTGAGTCGGTCAACAATCACCCAAATGGTTCGTGAGCCTTTGATGATCTTAGGAAGTTTAGTAACAAAATCATAGTGATGTTGTCCCATTTCATTCAAACACATGCTAAACATAGGTTTTATTGTGGCATTGTTTACCCAGAAATACACTCAACATTGCGGGCGGGGCTATGTGATGTGTCTCGGGGCAATAGGTGGGCGATGCGGTAGTGTGGCGATTCGGCTTCCTATTGGGCCACCAATATAGCTCCTTCATATTGGAACATCTTGTCGGAAAACCGTGAAGTATAGAGTACTTTTGATTTGTGGGACTCGTGTCATGATCACAAGTCCGTTAATCTCCTAACAAGGTAGCCAACTCTGCCATTGATGGCATAGGGTTCATCGCATGGGGTTCAACTTTTCCGTCCTAATCGACCTCTAGATTTTTAACGTTTTCAACCAACATTCCTCCCACATCTTCATTCTTGATGTTCTCTGGTTTCTGTGCTTCAGTTTGAGCATTCAAGATTTGTTTGGGAAGATCCAAACTAATAGTCATGACTAAGGCTTGAACTCTTAATGGTGGTTCTCGTTCTTTCCTGCCCAAAGCATCAGCAACAACGTTGGCCTTCCTGGAGTGATAATCTAATAACCAATCATAATCATTGAGCAACTCCAACCAACGTCATTGCCTCATGTTAAACTCTTTCTGATTAAGGATGTGTTGTAGACTCTTATGATTAGTGAACACCGTGCACTTAGGTCCGTACAGATAGTGCCTCAAAATCTTAAGAGCGAACACTACTGCTTCAAGTTCTAAATCATGAGTCGTATAGTTCTTTTCATGAATTTTCAACTGGTGTGATGCATAAGAAATCACCTTTTCTCTTTGCATCAACACATCACCCAAACCCTTCTTTGAAGCGTCGCAGTATACGATGAAATCTCTGCTGCCCTCACGGTAAGGCATGGATTGGGTGCACTGCACAACTTTCTGCTTTCAACAGTTGAAAAGTGCTTCTTGTTTATCGCCCAAAACAAACTAGACCTTCTTTTGAGTAAGCTGAGTCATTGGTTTGGCGATCTTTGAAACCCTTAATGAATCTTCGATAATTACCAGCAAGACTAAAAATTGACGAATCTCCATTGGGACTTAGGAGTATGCCCAATCTTTAACGGATTCAATCCTTGGCTCAGTCCACATGAATGCCTTTACTATCAAATAACATGACAGAGGGGAACTGTAATTTTGGATCCAAATTCATACTTGGAAAATTGGCATACAACTCCTTCTTTCTTAAGGCAACTCTTTAGATTAGCTATAAGGACTGCTCTTCGTGTCATGCTTGTTCTTCGAATATATCAGAATATCGTCAATAAAGACAATCACAAATTTATCCAGATATGGTTTGCACACCCGATTCATAAGGTCCATGAATACGGCAGGTGCGTTTGTCAAACCAAACGGCATAACTTGAAATTCGTAATGGCCGTAACGAGTTCTGAAGGCAGTCTTCGGAATGTCTTCTTCTCGAACCCTCAGTTGGTGATAACCTGACCTTAGGTCGATCTTCGAGTAGACACTCGACCCTTGAAGCTGATCAAATAAATCATCAATTCTGGGGAGTGGATAACGGTTCTTCACTGTCAGTTTGTTTAATTCCCGATAGTCAATGCACATCCGGAATGATCCATCCTTCTTCTTGACAAACAAGACCGGAGCTCCCCAGGGTGAGGAACTGGGTCTTATAAAGCCTTTGTCGGACAGCTCTTTCAGTTGCTCCGATAACTCTTTCATTTCGGAAGGCGCCAATCGATAAGGTGCCCGTGCTACAGGTGCAGCACCAGGTACCAAATCAATTTGAAACTCCACTTGTCGAGTCGGAGGAAGACCCGGCAAGTCCTCAGGAAATACTTCAGGAAAGTCTCGAACTATTGGCACGTCCTCAAGTCGCTTCTTCTCCGACTTGTCTTCAACCTCCTTTGCAGTGACATGTGCCAAAAAGATAGGAAATCCTTTTTGCATGTACTTCTGCGTTTTAGTGCACGAAATGATGTTTAATCGTGTCACATTTCCCTGGTTACTTCCATCACCGTGTATGATTAAGGTTTCATTTCCCCAGGGGATGCGAACAATCTTCTCGGCACACACAATGACCGCTTGGTACTTCGCCAACCAATCCATACCGATTATAGCATCGAAACTACCAAGTTCTACAGGCATTAAGTTTATGTTGAATGGGTGGTTTAGGAAGTTTAATGTGCAACCACTAAGGATAGTGTTTAACCCAATTATTCTCCCGTCAGCTAGTTCGACATCATAATAGTGATCTAGGGTAGATGGCGTGATGTCAATTTGGGAGGTAAATGCAGTAGACACAAAACTCCGATCGACACCCGTATCAAATAAGATATAGGCATAGTGGTTGTTTAGAAGGAACATACCCACAATGATGTTGTCTGGGTTTGCCCTCGCATTTCCAACCACATACACCTTCACTGGAGCCCTATCATTCCTAGCTTGATTACCACGGTCATTGTTTTTTAGTTTTGGGCAGTTTCTTTTAAAGTGTCCTTGAGCTCCGCACTCATAGCAACCATTTCCCTTCTGATTATTTTTGTTGTTGTTGCGGTTGTTGTTGTTAGCATTTGCAGGTCGGCTTCTACAATCCTTAGCCAGATGGCCAACCTTTTTGCAGTTATTGCACCTAGGTGGACAAGGACCTTCATGATTGTAATCACACTTGGAACACAAAGGTTTGGACCCGGCATAGGGTTTCCTGTCACTATTGCCTGTAGTGTAGGCCTGGCCTGTATTCTGCCTCTTATTCTGCTGTTGTTGGTTTTGATTGTTCTTGGAAAGATCATCATACTTTCTTTTCTTTTCTGCCTGACGTTCAGCATAGGCACGGGTCTTCTCATCCATCAACTCAGTTGTAAACTCGATAGCCTCTTTCATGGTTTTTGGCTTTGATGCCTTTACACTGCCAAGTATCATATTGGGCAAGCCACCGATAAACTTTTCAATCTTGTCTACCTCTTCTGGGAACCTCCTGGCACACATCAACGCTAGTTGCTGAAATCATCAATTGTAGGCCACCACATCGGTGCCCTTAACCTTAAGATTCCACATCTTAGTCTCAATCTTCTTGATCTCACCCCTCGGGCAGTATTTATCAGTCATCATTTTCTTCAGTGTTGCCCATGGCATGGCATGAGCTTCTTCAAGAGTAGTGGTCTTAACATGGGCATTCCACCATTTAAGAGCATCGTCTTGTAGGGTGCAAGTCGCAAACTTGACTTGACAAGATGTTGTGCAATTGCTAATGCTAAACACATACTCTATTTTCTTAAACCATCGAGTGAGTCTGACGACTCCCTCAGTGCCTTTAAAGCCCAAAGGTTTGCATTTCAGGAATTCCGAGTAAGAGCATTCGCGAACAGCTTGTGCTGGCCTTGGTCCTGAACCATTGCTGTCGTAGCCATTCCTAACTCTGCTTGCTTCTGCTTCAGCCATTGCAGCAGCAACTCCTCAATACCTCAATCTCAGCTCTCACAGCTGCACGATCCTTCTGGGCATCGTGATGTCGTGAGTAAAACTCCGAACTCTCTCTACTGCGAACATCTACCTGGTAACTGACCCTCAAGTTGACCACCTCTAAGGCGGCCATCATCCTCCTCTCAGTATCTCGGACCCTAGTCTCCACAGTGTCTACAAAACTGCAATCGACCCCACAGGCCATAGTGGGTCTTGGCTGTCTCGCAGCAGCAACATCAGAACTCTCCCCAACCTCACACCCAGGTCTAGGAGCAGTAAGTAGTAGCCTCTTCCGAGACGGCGTGTCAGCCTCGGGAATATCATCTTTGCGACTAGTGGATGGTGTAGGTAATGGTATAGGTAACAATGGTGGTGTCCTTGATGGGAGTCGTGGATGATAGGTGGATGGTGTTGCAGCTCTTATCTGAGCCATGGCTGCTCTAGTATGTAGGGGTCGGATAAGTGAGGGTAAAAAGGATGGTGGTGGTGGAGGTGCAGAAGCAACCTTAGTAATGTATGCCTCTATAGGTGCCTCATCCTCAGCTGGCACTAAGTCCTCAGGGTGCTCAGGCTCAGGAATGTACACTGGTACATGATCCTCCAGCTCCATGGGATCAGGTACATACTCTGGAGAATGTGGTTCCTGCTCCAGTAACTGTCTGGCAGCCTCCTAGTAAGGATCCACGGATGGGATACTCCATGATCGTGCCTCAGAGCGAACAGAAGTATAGGTAACTGCGGAATCAGCTGACATGACTGTTATGACCAGCAGAACTAACTTATATGAGTATATTATATAAGGCTCTTATTGCAATATACGTAATATATTATTAACACGTATATCAATTATGAATTCATTTAGTATAACTAACTAATGCAACAACTAGTGTGTCCTGTAAAAATCCCTTTGTATGAATGCAATGTTTGAAAACGATTATAGTCCAGCAAAAACATTTGACCTGGTTCTCTATAACCTTGGCTCTGATACCAATTTATGACACCCCCAAAATGGGTCACAGCGGAATAAGGATATCCGGGCATGTTACTTCTCAGATCAATAGCACAAGATATATAAGAACGACAAAAAGTCGTTTAAAATGATACATTGGATTTGATAAAAGACTTGTTACACAAAGCATGCAGCTTTACTTGTTCAGTGTTTGATATTACAAAGATTGACAATACATTTCCCAAAACATATTACATCCAAATCTTTAGCGTGATAACCAAAAGTGTCACCAATGTATCCCTGGCACCTCGTGCCTATTGACCACCTGAAAACATTGCTTTAAAACGTCAACAAAAATGTTGGTGAATTCATAGGTTAGTAAATTATAATATGCAGGACCGCAAGACTTTCCCCGTGATAATGCAACAGATGCAGACATCACAAAATCCGATTACATTTTCCTAAGCTCATGACACTGAAGCTCGACAATTATATTCGCAATAATAAATATTGCTATTCTGCCCGATCAGATGTTCAACCCTAAACATCCCAAATCCGACATGCTATAACGTTCGTTCCCGGTGATAGCTAATCACCCGAACGGGGAGGTCAATCCCAAATAGATCTATTCATAACATTCGCGCTCACATAATGTAATTCACAACTACATCTATGCAATTGACAGTTCATGATAATGGGCTCAACTTGGGTTATCGCTACTTAGGCAAACACGTAATCAATATAAAATATACACTTGCGTCCAATTTATAAAACAAAGCATGTTTCCACCCCAAAGTTATAAATCATTGAAATCATAAAAATGTGGGGCTATGAACTCACCTTGAGTACTGATAATCCAAATATCACAGATAGCGCGTCACGTAAATGATCGAATGCAACCTAAATTAACATAGGTCGTATAAGCACTAATCGCTTTGATTAACTAACATCATATACAAGTCTATGTTAGTTACATCATACTATCGTTCGGGCTATCATAATTTAAGAGGTCATGTAGTGACGTATGAGGAGCTTGGACACTTTAAATCGTAAATCCAACAACTCGTCGATACGCCACCCCGAAGAGGCCTCATTATGAAACTCCCTAGTAATATAGTATAATCTGTTAAAAATATGTATAATCTGTTAAAACTACCAAAGTTTCTGTTTTGTATAATATTTATAAAAGTTATTTTATAAATCTGTTTAATTAACGTATAACTCGTAATTAGCGTATCTTTTTCATTATTAATCCGTTTTCGTGTTTCTTACCTTTTTGGAATCGTCACGAGATGTAATATCTTTTTAAAATGTCAAACCCACTGTTTGGATTTCGAATCCAAACAGCCCCCTTATGATACATATATATACTTATTTGTTTAACTTGTTTTATATACTTTTCAACTAAGTAAATTTCCACAAGTTCTTAATAACTCATAATATACTATGTTATACATATAGTAATGTCCTTAGGTCCATGATTTGTCTATTTGTCCAAGATAACAAGTTCATAACTTTTACATAAAATCATTAATTTCATTAAGTAACTTTTATGTACAAGTTTATACCTAAACATTTTCCACTTAAACCAACATGTTAACATACTTATATTTCCATTATATCATGATATTACCTATCACATAACATAAGAAAAAGTGTACAAAATGATCATCACAGGTAAAAATTCCTTTTACATGTTTAAAAATCCTAAATGGTGATTTAGCTATAATAAACATATATACTCATAAAATGATAAATGTAAAGACAAAAACGGTTTTATGTAACCTTAATATGATGTGTGGTGATGAACAACAAGATCTACACACTTGTTTAGCAACCAAACCCAAGCTTACAACTCTAGAAAACCCTAATTTTCCACAAAACCCTAATCTTTCTTTTCTTGCTTAGATACTTGTAAGCCTTTAGCCAATCCTTGCAAACACATTAGGTTATCATAGGAAGGATGTATGAGTGCTTGTTTGGTCTTAGAAAATCAAGCTATGGATTTATTATTGTGAGGATTTTGAGCCGTGGGTTAAAGGAGAGGAAAAGGGAGAGATATTTGCTTTTCACCTTATGAAATGTGTAGTGTATGTGTTTATAACTAGTTGCTAGTTTATATCCCACAAATATCTAATTAACCTGACCATGGTTACTTGTAAACTCTTGTGTAAGAAATGATGGGGAGGGGAGTGGTTTGGCTAGGGATTGGTATGGGTTATTTGAGTGTGTAAGTAAACTTGTAAGACTAGTTGGTGAACATTGCTTGTAAACTTATATAACATGTGTTATATTGAAGATATAATATCTCCTTTGTGTTTTATGCCCTATATCCGGCTATATGTGTTTATATATGAGATATCTTTGTGATTTTTGAGTATTGGGTATAAAAGTGGGTATTTGTTGAAGCGTAGAAAGGTTTTGGTGGTTCCGGGTATGCCTAAACGTAATTTATCACGAAACGTAAACACTTTACGTAACCGATAAAAATAAAATGAACAAAGACCATAATTATTCTCAAAATAATTATTTAATACTTGATTGATGTAAACGCTTAATTGTTTGGTACCCGTTTACATTGAACGCTAATTTTTAGCTTATGTGATTTTACTTAATACATGAAATTAAAAGCAAACGCGTACAACACTAAAAATAATTAGTAGATTTATTGACGTCGTCAATGACTTGAAAACACGAGGTGTTATAGTAAATACTTATCTATTTGACTTGCATTCTAGTAGATTGTTGGAGAATGATATCCGGTTGACTCTTGATGAATATTATTGAAATTAAATTCCGTTCCTAGGTTATACTTGCAGGAGGTACTGATACGTCTATTATGACCATGGTGTGGGCAATGTCTCTTTTACTAAATAATCAAAATATTTTACAAAAGGCGAATGCTGAGATCGACAATCATGTGGGACAAGATCATCTCATTGGGGAATCAGACATGTCGAATCTACCATATCTTGGGTGTATAATTAGGGAGACTATGTGAATGTTCCCAGCAGGTCCTATGTTATCTCATGAGTCATCAGAGGATTGCATTGTTGGAGGATATCATTTCCCTAAAGGAACAATACTATTAGTGAATGTGTAGGGGATGCAAAATGATCCAAAAATTTAGGAAGACCCTAATATATTTAGGCCTGAGAGATTTAAAGCTCTAAAAGGATATAGAGATGGTTTCAAGTTAATGCCGTTTAGGTTTAGACGGAGAAGTTATCCAGGGGAAGGTATGGCAATGCGAATGGTCGGGTTGGCGTTAGGATTTCTTATATAGTGCTTTGACTAGGAGAGAATAAGTGAGAGCGAGGTTGACATGAACGAAAAGACTGATGGAATAAGCATGCCAAAGGCTATCAGTTTGGTGGCAGTTTGTCGACCTCGTCCTACAATGTTGAAACTACTGTCACAACTTTAACTTGTTTGTCTTCTCACAAAGTATTTTAGACAAATGTTGCAATTCTATATATGTTGAATAAATATGATGGTCGTAGAGTTACTTATAAGTTTACTGCAAGCATGTACTATGGAGTTGTAAACCTTATTTGGTACGATCGTTGTTGATGACGTATAGTAGGTATACTAAGCCTCCGGGCTTGGGTCACACTGCCACTTGGGCTTTTGGGCCTAACTTAGCAGTCATGGGCCGAAACCAATACCAATCCTGCACTGGTAACGGCCCAGACACAGAAAAATGGACGCGGCCTAACTATAGGCTACTTCCATCCACGAAAAACACACATGTCCGTACACACGATTAATGCGGAACCTTGCCCGACAAGGGACCCACTCCGACCACTAACGAAACAAACAAAATATTAGGAAACCCTAATATTTCACTCGCTTATAAAAGGGACCCTCTAACATAATGAACAATATGATTTTCTCACTCGACATACACACATTTTCCCTCTCTACATGTTTACTTACTCTCACACCTGAGTCTAATCGTGGGGTCTGTCCCCACGGTAAGGCTAACGGTTTTTATTTGATTGTGTAGGAAATCATCTCACCTCTCTTGCTCTAGTATAATATCTGATATCCAAATCATTCGAAGGCCTGGCCCAACGAAGGATTTGAGCCCTATTCAAAGCCCAACACTTATTTTGTACTAACAAGTGCGCCATCAGTGGGACCCGAACATAACCACATTTTCTAAATTACTCATCTTGAGCACTCGCGAATAGCACACCCCAAGCATTCCCACGTCGGCCATGCGGAACACCGGGGGAAGAAGTGGCCCACAAGGTCTCGAGGAGCCTACGTCTGACGAGGTCCTAAGAGAATTGTGCGACAAAAGCTACCACCAATTATTGCCGCTCATCGCTAAAAAAATGCAAAAAGAAAAAGAGCAGCACGATAAGCTCAACGCGGTAAAGGCACGCCTACTCTACGGTGATGAATTTGGAAGAAATCCAAGAAATCATGAAGAGTCGCATTACTCCGAATCCAAGACGCCAACCGCCCGAACAAAGCTAAGAAGGAGGCATGGAAGTAAGCACTCCCGAAGCCCATCACCAATTACCAGTGTCTTCAGAAGACTCCGATAAAACAGACCTCCTTCACCTGGGCCCAAGCCGCGGAAGGAGGGTGGTATATTCAATAGGTTGGGGGAAAAGAACAAAGCGCATCTGCACATTCTGATAGCCTCCACCAGAGTCCCCACGCGAAGGGAACCGAGGTGCGACCTAGGAAGCATCATCACAGGGGCACATCTCCTCGAGGAGCCAACAGATATTCGGAGAGTGAAGACAGTGAGGGAGGTCACTGGAAATCCAAATCAAAGAGGCACAGGTCAAACACCTACATAGATGATCTCTCTCAGCCTTAGACATGTGAGAAAAGAACCCTTTCAAACCTCGGATCCGGCATTTCGATTTCCCAAGGACAAGGATGCCTAGCCATATCAAGACATATGACGGAAGAGGGGATCCGGAAGACCACTTGAAGCTATTCTAGTCTGCTGCAAAAACAGAGAGATGGGCAATGCTAATGTGGTGCCATATGTTCAACTCAACGCTCACTGGAAACGCTAGGGTCTGGTTCGGAAAACTCCCAAAAGAATCCATTGACAGCTGTGAAGATCTAAGAGCAGCATTCAGGGAAAATTATCTCCAGCAAACAAAACACATCAAGGATCCGGTGGAAATACATCATATCAAGCAAAGAGATGGAGAATCCACGGAGGACTTTATGAAAGATACAAAGCATAAGTCCTGGACGTGGAAGGAGCGCCAGAATGCATGAAGATCTCTGGATTCATGCACGGGATAACACACCCTGAGTTGATTAAGCATTTATACGAGAAAATTCCGAGATCAATGGACGAAATGTATAGGGTGACTACGTCTTTTCTGCAAAGGGAAGTCGCCGCATTCAGTCATAGTCAGAAAAAAGCACCCACGCCATGGAGGCAACCAAAAGGAGGAAACAAGCCAAACTTCAAAAAGGGTTTTAAAAACAAGCAAAGGTCAGATCGGAAGCCAGATAGGTTTTCACTCCTTACGAAATCCCCGAAAGAAATTTTTGCTTTAGAAAAAGGAAAATTCAAGGCTCCACCGCCAATGGTAACTCCTGCGGAAAAAAGGGATCCAAACAAGTACTATGAATTCCACGCGGATACGGGGCATAGCACAAATGAATGCATGCAGCTGAGGAGGCAGATAGAAGAGATGATCAAGTCAGGTAAATTATAGCAATTCATCAAAGAATTAAAACTGAATGACAAGAGAAAGGCACAAAAGAAGGGGGAAACGGCCGGAAAGGACAAGCCCCTAGCCATCTCGATGATTCAACCATGGGAGAGGGTAGCCAAACAAAGGGTCACCCAGAGTTTCTCTCCGGAGACAGTAATCTCCTTTCCATCTTTAGGAGAGGAAGACGAAACGGAAGGACCAATGATCATCGAAGCTGAAATAGGAGGGCACTTCATACACCGGATATACGTGGACAGAGGAGCGTCCTCAGAGGTTCTATACGAACATTGTTTCGTCAGGCTCCGGCCAGAAATAAGAAGCCAGATGATCCCAGCTACTACATCACTCATAGGATTCAGTGGAGAAACCATTTGGCCGCTAGGCCAGATATCCCTACTAGTAAAGATAGGTGACGAAGAACATTCCACTTCCGCATGGATGAACTTCATGGTTATCAGGTCACCATCCCAACACAATGGAATAATAAGCAGAACGGGTATAAGATGATATGTGTGCGTACCATCCACGGCTCACGGATATGTTAAATTCCACGTCAAAGGAGGAACGGTGATTGATACGAAGCAGCAGGGTCATCACGATGGATGTTGCCAATGATCTCCGGACATTACACTCAACCACCCCGGACCAGTAGGGTGTTTGGGGCGGGGAGGAGAAGATAAAAGTGTCCATTCATCCTAAGTACCCTGAGCAAACAATAGCCATAGGATCTACCCTAACAAAAAAGGACGCAAAGAACTATGTGCTTTGCTCAGACAAAATCTGGATGTTTTTGCCTGGAATCCAACAAACATGACGGGCGTCCCGCGGCACATAGCAGAGCACCGTCTAAATGTCCGAGAAGGATGCCTACCTATCAGACAAAAGAAAAGGGGGGCAAGCGCCAAAAAGGAATAAAGCAATCCAAGAGGAAGTGGAAAAATTGGTAGATGCCAGAATCATAAAAGAAGTCCATTATCACAGATGGCTATCTAACCCGGTCATGGTCAAGAAACATGATGGGAGCTGGCGAATGTGTGTGGATTTCAAAGATCTAAACAAAGCATGTCCTAAGGATGGTTACCCCTGCCGGAGATAGATTGGAAAGTAGAGTCTCTCTGTGAATACCCTTTCAAGTGCTTCTTGGACGCATACAAAGGGTACCACCAAATCAAAATGGCAAAGGAGGATGAAGAAAAAATAGCATTTATCACGAACTAAGGGATATTCTGTTACTCAAAGATGCCGTTCGGCCTAAAGAATATCGGGGCAACCTATCAACGCTTAGTAGAGGCGTTCCAAAAGCAGATCAGATGCAACCTAGAAGTATATGTCGATGACTTGGTCATAAAAAGCCACACGAAAGAAGAAATTATCTGATACATAGCAAAAACATTCAAAACTCTTAGGCAAATACACATGAAGCTAAATCCAAAAAATGCACCTTTGGAATGCAGGAGGAGATGTTCTTGGGCTACAAAGTAAACGCTGTATGTCCAGAAAAAGTAGACGCGGTCCTTAGCTTGCCGTCTCAGGGATGCCTTAAAGATGTACAAAAGCTGAACGGGAAACTAGCAAGTTTAAACAGATTTCTATCAAAACCAGCTGAAAAATCACTACCTTTTTTCAAAACCTTGAAAAAGTTCATAAAGAAGAGCGATTTCTAATGGACTCAGGAAGTCGAAGTAGCCTTCAGACAGATAAAGAAACTCATTGCAGAGCTCCCAATGCAGACCGCACCAAAGGAAAGGGAGGAGCTAATCATGTACTTAGCCGCGGCCAAGGAAGCTATCAGTGCAGTCTTAATGACCGAAAGGGAGGGCAAGCAAATGCCAGTGTACTTTGTGAGCCGCGCCCTACAAGGGCCGGAGATCAACTACACCCCCATGGAAAAAATGGTGTTAGCCTTGCTCAGCGCAAGAAGGCAGCTGAAAAGATACTTTCAGGCACACACAATTGTCGTAATCATAGATCAGCCGATAAAGCAACTGCTGTCAAACTCAGAAATCACCGAAAGGATGGTAAAGTAGAAAATTGAGCTAGAAAGATATGACATCCAATACAGGCCAAGGATATCGATCAAAGGACAAATATTGGTGGATTTTATCATGGAACGACCGGAGGAAGAATCCCCAGATGAACTCATGGCAGAACCAGAAGAACTACCAGAACCTTGGACTTTGTTCACAGATGGGTCATCCTGTATAGATGGTTCCGGAGCCGGGTTGATACTAACAAACCCGAAAGGGGTTGAATTCACATATGCCATGAGGTTTAGGTTCGAGGCCACCAACAACGAAGCTGAGTATGAAGCATTAATAGCCGGTCTCCGGATCGCAAAACAAATAGGTATAAAAAACCTTCAAGCAAACGTAGACTCATGGCTTGTAGCCAACCAGGTCAATGGATCTTACGTTGTAAAGGAGTTAGGTATGGTTCAGTACTTGGAAAAGGTAAAAACGCTCACAAGTAACTTCAAAGAATTTTCCATCAAACAAGTACCACGGAGCGAGAACAAGAAGGCGGATGCCCTAAGCAAGATTGCATCTACAAGCTTCGCACATCTTAGCAAGTAAGTACTTGTGGAGGAACTAAAGGAAAAGTCTATAAATGAGAAGGAAGTCCTTGCTATAGTAGAGGAGGAAGGACATACATGGATGACACCTATATGCGAGTACCTCACAAGGGAAATCCTCCCGAAAGACAAAAAGACAGCAAGGGTGGTACATCGTAAGGCATCCAGGTATGCCGTGATCAATGGAACTTTATACAAGAAATCTTGTGAGTCCCAAACTGAACAGATCTTTGCAGCCTGCTAAGGATGATAGCCAACTTGTATAAATATAGATTGACTATAGAGAAACACTGACTATGAATACTTATTGTATATGTAGAATCTACACAATAGTATTAAGAAGAATAATGAATACTAAACTTTGATTTCTATTAATCTGCTAATATGATTACATATTACTGACTATGAGATATGATTGTATGAGATGAGATCTGTGTGTTATCAATGTCATCTCTCTAATGCCGTAGGGTTCCTTTTATAGACCAAGGATAAACCCTAACAGGCTTACAAAAAGCGTAAAAGATAATACATATCTTTTCCTACAATATCTCATACATATCTCTTAAACGGTACTAACTATTTTGTACTAACGGTACTAACTATCTGAACAGTACTTAACACTTTGTACTGTCAGTACTAACTATAACTAGCGGTACTAAGTATAGAACTAACGGTACTAAGTTAGGAATACACAATTCCCAACAATCCTCCCCTAAACGTGACTGTTTAACTTGTTTAACTTCATGTTTCTTTGGTTTATTCTTCTTAAGTTCTTGGAGGATGTATCCAAACATTTTGTCAAATCTTGATCTTGATCTTTAATAATCTTTGACATCTTTTGCTATCCTTCTGCAACACGTCTTCAACAGCAACATCTTTTCAGCAACAATCCAACTAAGTTGGCTTTGTAGTTTTTGGCAAACTACCAGCTATAAACGGATTTGATTTTCCTTTACCAGTAGCCGTTTGCTCTGGGATAGTCAACTCTTTATTTCAGAATATGGTGAGTTGATTACCATACAATTTTTGGTAAACTGTCAACCATCAACAGAATTGATTTTTCTTTACCAAATACCGTTTGCTTTTGTACTAGCCAATTCTTCATTGCCATAACATGGTGCATTGATAAACCATATAGTTTTTAGCAAACTATCAGCTATCAACAGATTTGAGTAGTCTTTACCAAGAACTGTTTGATCCTGGACTAGCCAACTCTTAACCATGAAGCAAGGTGAGTTAAGAACCCTATAATTTTTAGTAAATTGTCAACCATAAACGGATTTGAGAAGTCTTTATCATAAGCCGTTTGTTTATGGACTAGCTAGTTCTTATGCCTATTAAGCATGGTGAACTGATGACCATTTGTTGTGTGGTAGTTAGCCAACACTCAAACAATTCTCAATTCCATTTCTTCTTTACTCTTCATTCAGTTGTTATTTAATGAATCTTATCAAATCTAATGCAACATTACTTTCTATCTCAACTTCTAATCCAAAATCAAACATCCTTTGCATCAAATCCTTTGAGAGAGGATACCTTCTTTCAACCAACATATGAATGACTGTCCCATCTTCAAGCTCTAATATGTAAACTCCACAAGCTTCATATAATCTCCATGTGACAATCTCCTAATTTTGTTGATTATTCCAGAAGTTACTTTGATCATTTTCTTCTTTTGAGGATTCCATCATTATCTTCAAAACTCCCCAAAGAATTAACTTAATTCCTTCCATTGTGACTTCTGAGTACTGCTTCATCACTAATTCATACAAGTGAAATAAATCTTGCTTGTCAAAGATATGAAGTACCTCCACTAGATAGTTGAATGCCCTGAAGTTCCCATTGGCTCTGTAAATAACAAGATAGTCTCCATCTGGTGATGATAGCTTGTTCAACCTTGTAATAACAGATTTTCTCTCCATTATTTCACTATCTATGGTACCTTTAAATGTAACAATCTTCAGACACTTTCTGTGCTCATCATCACTATCAACAGCTGATTGTGGTCTTTTCCTTTTCCTAGCAAGCATCTTCATATGACCACCTTTTCTCTTCTTTGTACCCTGCTCTGCTACATCTAGCTTTACAGGTACCTTAGTTAAGACATCTTCCTTGACAAACTTATTCTTCTTGTCAGGATCATTAGCTCCTTCATTCAGTTCCTTAACCTTTCTTTCATCCTCATTAGAACCAATAACATTGAAACTTTTATCAAACCTTTTCACTTTCTCATATAAAGCTTGTATTTCTTCAAAACTTTTATTCTTCATGTCTGAGTGTTTCTTGTTTCCAACATGTTTTAAGTAAGTCATCATCTGACTCCTGAGCTGAGTTCTTGTAGGTGGTCTATTTCTGATGGCAGTAGCTCTTTGTTCTGCAAGAAACCTTCTTTGGGCTGCAATTGTATCATGAAGGAATTTTGCTCTTTCTTCCATAGTGAACCGCTCTCTCTTCTTCTTGAAGCCTTAATGCTAGAATTCTATCAGCTTCAATTCTTTCTTTAATGTCATCAAAATCTTATATAAGAGCAGCATTTGTAGCTTCTTCTTCATCTAACTTTTTCACTTCTTCTTCTGCTTCCCATTCCTCTTGCACCTTTCTTGTAATCTCCTCATCATGAGCAAGCATCTTAAACTTCTTTTCATATTCATTGATGTCTTCTAATTCAGTGTTAGATTCATCCTCTTCAATCTTTTTCTTGCCCTTGTCTTTGGGATCAATCTTTAGAAGAGGCTTTAAAGTTAAGAGAGATCTTGTTGAAGTAGGTATTGGTCTTTCAATATTCTCTACATCCTTCAGTTCAACTCCTTTCTCTTTTTCTCTTGAATCTGCTTTGGCTTGACTCATGTTGAGAAGAATATGAGCAATAGTTTCATCATCTCCAAAAGTTGTAGGAGTAGGTGTTGGAGTTGTTGGAGTAGCATTTCTTCCTTCAGTTTGATCAACAGTACCTTCATCTGGTCTATCAGTACTATCTTTTTCCATGTCGGTACTAAGTGCATCTTCAATACTAACTTCCTTTTCCTTCCTTTCCTTGTCTTCATGCACCACATATCTTGTCCTCCCCATTTCTTGAGCATCCTCAGTCTCCATATTGTCAATTTCATCATCATCAAGCTCATCAAAAGCTTTATCTTTATGGACTATAGGTTCAGCCTTGGCAGATTTCCTCCCCCGTTTGGATACAGACTCCTTTTGCATCTATTTTTTCTTCAAGGATTTCTTTCCTGCCAATCTTTGCTTCAAGGATACACTCTTCATCTAAGCTCTGTGGTGTGTGATAACAGGTTTGGCTTTCTTCTTAAGCTTCTTGATATGTGCCTTCAAGTGTTGAATTTCTTTGGCTTGATTTGTAACCTGTGTACACAAAGAGATACAAAGATCATACACACTTTGGAGTGTCATGCCACCTTCATTCCCTGAAAGGGATCTATCACTGGATGACTGACCTCCTTGATTCCCACCAGAATCCTCTAGAATGGAATCAGGAATATGAGTAGTAGGTGAAGGTCTAGGTGATGGGTCAGACTGAGGCTCAACATGAACTTCACTTGGGTGAGGAGGAGAGGTTGTAGGTTGTGATTCAGATGATCTTTCTGATCCTGCATCCTTATCCTCTGTTGGTTGAACCAACATGTTAGAAAACAGAGGTGTGACTTTCCCTAAAAAATGTTTTCCCTTTTTGAACATAAAAGAGAAAACTTTACTAGTTAAAGCATTAATAAGGAAATGGTCTAAGGGCACAGGCACTTTTGTTAACTGATTATTCAAAAAGATTGAAATAAAGCATGGATACATAACAAACTTTTTCTTTGCATCTAAGTGTTTAAGCATACCATTAAAAATTAATTTAGAAAAATTATATTTTTGATTAGTGGTTAAGCAAATTACAGCAGTAGCAATATTAGTGGGAATTTGATCCCAAGAGGTGCTTTTAGAACTAAGACAATGATTCATTGTATGAAAAAGAAACCTCTATTGGGGTGAAAACAGAGCTTTGTTAAAGGTTAAAACAGTTAAATCCCCCTCATAACCCATGAGCTGTATAGCATCAAATATAGCCTGATTTGGTAAGGAATCTATCCCATCAGCATCATCAAAAAGAAGATCACTTCTTATTGATGCCTCTGAGATAGACATATGCTTGCCAGCTACTTTGATAGTAATATACCTAACATTGTTGATTATTTTGGATTTGGCAGACATCCAAAACTGTTCAACAAATGTAGTAGAGACTACAGGACTTACAGTGAGAGCATTATGAATGGAGCTTCACACAAGAAAGTCAATAATCTCATGAAACTCTGCATTTCCATCAGTCTTCTTTAAATAAGCAACCATATTGTGTTTAGGGCACGATTCAAGAACAGCCATGATTGTTGAATTGGTGATCGTCGGTGAGTGAGAGATTAGGGTTTGATTGAAGGAAAGTAATTGAAAGAGATTACGTGAGTGAACGGTGCAATTGAGATGGGTTTATATAGGTTAAACAAACCTAAGATCAAAGAAACCGTTTCAATTTACACTTTAGACCCTTGGCGGTATTTTCT
Organism: Tanacetum coccineum; assembly: GCA_026074375.1. Taxonomy (NCBI): domain Eukaryota; kingdom Viridiplantae; phylum Streptophyta; class Magnoliopsida; order Asterales; family Asteraceae; genus Tanacetum; species Tanacetum coccineum. Next base: position 63,157 of record BQNB010000419.1, on the reverse strand, counting down.
TCAACGTCTTTATAGCGGTACTTTCTTTGCCCAACGGTATTAACGTTGCACTGTCGGTACTAACTTTTGCCAACCAAAGAATGAACAATTTTGGCAACAGCAGTGCTTCAGTACCATCTAAAGCTCTTCCCAATGACTCTCTAAAATCCAAGTAACTCCATGAAAATCACACTTCATACAAACTATACAACAAATCATATTGCCTCCCCTTAACTAATGCAGCTTATGGATTGATCATCCCAATTGTAACAACCAAGAACTAAAACCTGCTAACATCAAATGCCTTGGTTAGAAGATCAGCTACATTGTCATCAGTGTGTATTTTAAGCACCTGAATAAGTTTCTTCTCATATGCATCCCTTATGAAGTGGTGCCTAATTGCAATATGCTTTGTTTTGGAGTGAAATACTGGATTCTTTACAATGCATATAGTACTTTCATTATCAATGTAGATCTTTGTGTTCATGAAATTGAACCCATAGTCTAACATTTGATTTTGAATCCATAGAACTTGCCCACAACAATTTGCAGCAGCAACATATTCTGCCTCTGTAGTAGAAGTAGCCACAATTGTCTGCTTTTTGCATTGCCAAGAAATAAGTCTCCTGCCAAGAAATTGACAACCTCCTATTGTGGATTTCCTGTCAAGATTTGCTCCAGCATAGTCACTATCTGAATAGGCTTCCAGGTCAAATGAGGACACTCTAGGATACCAAAGGCCCAGTTTGGGTTTGCCCTTTAGATACCTAAAGATTCTCTTAACAGCACTTAGATGGGAGGTCTTTGGAGTGACCTGAAACCTAGAACAAGCACAGACTGCAAACATAATATCAGGCCTAGAAGCAGTCAAGTACATTAAAGAACCAATCATGGATCTATAAAGATGTACATCCACATCACTAGCTTCCTCATCCTTGACTAAAGGCTTCTGGGTCTCAATTGGTGTACTAGCAGTCTTAACACTAACAAAATCAAACTTCTTCAAGATTTCTGCAACATACTTATCCTGACTTATAAAGATACCATCTTCTTTCTGTTTGACCTGTAATCCAAGAAAGAAGGTGAGCTCTCCCATAGAACTCATCTAAAATCTACTTTTTATTAATGCCTCAAATTCATCACACCATGTTTGTCTTTCTTAATGAAAAGAGTCTTGTCAATAGTTCCTCTTCTGTATCCATTCTTCAACAAGAAAGTAGATAAAGTAGCATACCAGGCTCTGGGAGCTTGGTGTAAACCATAGAGAGCTTTCACTACTTTGTAGACCTTCTTAGGATACTTAGGATCTATAAAACCTGGAGGTTGAGACACATAGACCTCCTCATCAATTTTGCCATATAAGAAGGCACTTTTCACATCCATCTGATAGACTATGAATCCCATGTAAGAGGCAAAGGCTAAAAAGATCCTAATGGCTTCAATCCTGGCCACAGGAGCAAAAACCTCATCATAATCTATCCCTTCCTCTTGCCTATGTCCCTGAGCAACTAACCTTGCCTTATTTCTAACCACAACTCCTCTCTCATCCTTCTTATTTCTGTAAACCCATTTTGTTCCAATTGCCTTCTTCCCATAAGGCAAATCTACAAGAATCTAAACTTTTTGAATCTTGAATTGCAGCAGTTCTTCCTGCATAGCATCAACCCAACTTTCATCTTCAAGTGCTTCAGAGATCTTCTTGGGTTCATTTTGAGACAAGAAACAAGCAAATAAACAATGCTGGAAGTCCTTATGATTATTTCTCCTTTGCTTTTGAATATAACTTACAAAAGCATGGGCTCCAGAACTTTTGGTCACTTTGCTTCTTGTTTGAACTGCTGATTGTGGATCTCCAAGAATTAGAGTTGAAGGATGAATAGAGTTAATCCTTGATGTGGGAATAGGACTGACATTCACAACAGGTTCTAAATTTGTGAAGTCAGCCACTGCACCCTCATCATCATAAGATGAATTGGTAAAAATACCATCAGTAGGATTGTCATAAATTTCCTCAAGAGCAGGTATTTCTGAATCATCTTGGTCAGTATTGGTTAGATCAGTGAAGGATAGTCCACCATAAGGACTGGCAGTACTAACTGGTGTGCTAGCAGTATTAACTATGTTAGTACTGCTAGCTTTAGCAGCTCCTGCTTGAAGAAGCAAATCCTTAGTTTCTTGGGCAAACTCCTTCCTGAGAGCTTCAGCTGCATCATTAGCATCCTGTTCTTGCCTTTTAAGTCTTTCAAGCTCATCCAAAAAGACTTGATCCTCCTTATCTACTTGCTGGAAATCAGGATGCTTGGTAGGTTCTTCACCTGCATTATTTGCTTTTGAGCTCTTGACTGTTGAAGTATAAGAAGACCATATTGGCAGTACAAAGTAGTCCTGAGCAGATTCAGCTTCTATTAGAGAATCACCTGCATCAATATTTTCTTCTGTACCTGCATTTTGATTAGCTTCTTGTGGACCTGCATGTTTGTTAGCTTGATTCTCTGATCTCACAGGTTGATAATTCATTGAATCAGTTAAATAATCAAGATCAAACAGCCAAGTTGGTCCTTTTCCTGCAACATTTAGTTTATTCTCTAAAAAGGATATGTGCAGGTTTTCTTCAACTCTCTTGGTTTCTAAATTGTATACCCTAAAAGCCTTGCTTTGTAGAGAATACCCAACTAAAAACCCTTCATCTGATTTCCCATCAAACTTGCCCAGGTGGTCAATGGTATTCAAGATGGTCACATGGCACCCAAAAGGTCTTATGTAGCTTATGATTGGTATTTTACCAGTTCCAGTTAAAGTTCATAAGGTGTCCCCTATTTTGAGTCTTGTTTCACTCATACCCTAATTAAGGGACATAATTAGCAGTACTAACTGCTGTCAGCCCAAAAGTGTTAGGTAAAAATGCATCGCTAAGCAAGTTCTAGCAGCCTCATAAGGTCCTTGTCTTTCTTTCAGCAACTCTAATTTTGTTTTGGAGTTCTACATTACTATATGCCCTTTGATCCCTTTCGACCACACAATTCAATAAAATCCATGTTTCTTAAATTTGTACATTATCACATCTAATAGTATTAACTTTCTGATTATAATTGGTTCTCAATTTGTCGTTATAACGTTTTTCCTAAGGAGTCCACAATTTCCATCCTTAGTTCTTAAGAAGAACACCCAAACTAAACCTGCATAATCATCATATAACCAGCGCAATAAGTCTTATTGTTTAAGCTCCTACAGATGTATGTCCAAACATAACCATATGCATAAGCTGTAAGTGCTGACAAATAGAGCTCACTGATTTGTCTGTACAGAGGCCTTGTGTCTGCTTATTCATTTTCTGACAAGCAACACAAGTGTGGTCCATTTTGAAGAATCTTTGAAGGTAAACCTCTTACAAGGTTTCCTTTCAGAAGTTTGTTTAAGTTTTTAAAGTTAACATGACCGAACCTCCTATGCCATTTGTTAGATTCATCAATTGTGGCCTTTGTAATTAAATAGGCTAAAGCTCCAGAAGGAACAATTTTCTCTAGATTGAAATTATACATATTGTTTTGTCTGGGGATTCTAAGTAAGATTTGATTTGCATCAGGTAACTTAAATTCATGAGACAAAACAAGACATTCAGAGTCAGTGAAAACAACTTTGTTTTTCTTGTCACAATCTGTGACACAGAAAAGAGATTGCAATTGCTGGTAGTTTCTTTCACAAAGCCAAAACGTCTCAAAAAATCTAACCTTTCCTGTATTTATTTTACCATTTACCAGTATGTAACCTTTACTTCCTCCAAAAGCAACCGGGCCACCATTAAATCTAGATATTCCAGCAAGTAGGCCTTGTTTTCCAATACATTTCCTGGACATCTAACTATCAAACAATTCCATTGTTCTGGTAAAGCTTCTATGGGATAATCCTTCACATGAATATAAGAATTAGTTTTTACTCTTAGGGACCCAAGCCTTTTGGACTTGTGGTCTGCCCTAGTGATCTTTTGAAAAGTAGCAACAATTTCTATGTACTTGATCACCATTGTATTTGGAGACTTTGTGCCGGGTACAATGTCCTTTTTGGTCTCCAATAATAACCGTCTGAGGGCTTAACAGCATTTTCCCTTTTCCCCTAACAGCACTACCGCAATTTCCTCAGCAGTATTAACTTTTTGATATGAAAAATTGGTTCTAAGTGCTGTTGTTCTTGTTCAAGATTTCTAAAAGGTGAAAGAGATTTATAAAAATCAACTTCTTTTGCTAGCATTATTTACAATATCTTAACATTATTAACTATGTATCAGCCATTAGCGGTACATAGCCTGCTGTTAACATTATGCCTAGCGGTATTAACATTAGTAACCAGCTAGCTCTAGGCAGTATTTACTGAATTTTTTCCAATTCTAGTTAGTAATCGCTTTTGGAACAAATTGATTTCGATGATTCAAATCTTGCACATTGTTCCAAATTTGGCCTAATTCCCTTTGACTGGACATCGATCCACATCTTAATTGTTAACGTCGGCTTGTTTAGCCATCCTTTTTTCATGGAAAATCCCAATCTGTAATAAGATGACTAAGACTTCACGATACAAAAACATGCTTTTGTAGTAAACCCATATCCTAAACCCCTTTTTGTCAACTTTGAGATTTTTACTAGTGTGAATTGGATTCTGAACACTTCCCCTAAGTTTTTACTTGCGTATTAGCAAAACCTAGGTTTTTCCTGTTCTTCTGTTGGCAGAGAACACATGCTCATCTTCACTAATTGATCATACTGCCTCCAATGATGAGGAGCATCAGACCGCAAACCTTAGAGGTTTACGTTAATACTTAGGGTTCATTGATAGGGCTGGTTCAGGCAAATATTCAAGTGTTTCAACACTACAATTGAGTTACAAGTATCAAATCTCTGGTTTGGGTTTCAGAATCACTAGCTTTGAGACTGTTTGGACCCAAATGTAAATTGTGAGGTTAATCTATTTCAATATTTAGGTCCAGATGGCATGTTATTCCCTAATCATGGGTGGTGAACAGCATGCATTCCTCTGTTTTAACAAAACCTAACATACAAAGGCTGATTTCTAATCACTTCCTTATTCATAAATACACTTTGTACAACTTCATTTTCATAACTCAAGATGCCACATAACGGTATATCCCCATTACCCAATGCCAATTTATCATTAGCACACACTTTTGACTATTTATGCAAAAAGATACTAAGATTTTAAGAAAGTTTGTCCAATTTTCTATTTTAGCTTTTAAGTCTTCTTTTTCTTCTCACTTCTGCCAATAGTTTCATATGGTATGTAAGGAACATCAGTTATATCATCAAAGTCTATTTACATAAACCTTATCTTTTCCTCATACCTAAAGTTGACGCTTGTTGATGAGCAACGTAATTGTGCTCAACATTCTTTAAAGCCATGAGTATAATGCCTTTATTTCTATACTCGCATCTCCAAGTTGTTCCCTTCTAATTGCATCAAAACAGTTTTTTAAGTTTAGCATAAGCCTCATTACATTCTTTTGAACAAAAGTTACCTCAGAGTCTGAGCCCTAGAAGTGTTTTGCAAGCTTCAAAGCATAATCTTCTTCTTCTCTGAGTGATTTGGTCCATCACAACTTCCTCCATCAATAACACCAAAAACTTTAGAGTCCTCTTGCTTACCAGATCTTCTCCCACCCTTATTTCTAGAGTTCTAAGCATCTCTCCTCCTACTATCTTGATTTCCCTTGGTTCTGCATTCTCTAGCAAAATGCCCTATCTTGTGAAAACTATAGCACTCGACTTTGGTTTTGTCAAAACCAACTTGTTCCTTGGCATCAAATTGTAGCTTTCTACCTCTTTTGTAAACTTTTTTCATTCCCATAGAAATCCAAAGGCCACCTGGCCTTTAAGTCCCATTTTCTTCTAATCAAATTTATCAAGTTGTTCCATATCTTCATGACCAATTGAGGCAACGTGATTGATTTGCATGTATGGAAATGATGAAGCATGTTCATTGATTGTGAGTTTTAACCAGAAGGATAGAAACACCATAAGCCGGATACTAAACATCATTGATTACTGCTCGTGTTCTCTTAAATGAATGCCTAACATTCTGCGAGCTAGAGGATATGCAGTAGGAACCATAACATCATACTCAAAGACTCTAAGAGATTATTATAACAGATCTATCAAAGCCTGAGACTGTCCACTCCTTGCTTGGGCTTCTCGTGATTAAGAACTTGAAGACCAGCAAAAGGTAGAGATTCTAAGGAAATTTCTAATTTTGCATCCTTAGTAGAGACGCCTGCACCATGTATCTCTAATTGACTTAGAAGACTTTGAAACCTGTTAATAAGCCTATGTAGTTCCACATCTGATTGATACAGAGAAACCTTCAAAATGTGCTTTAAATATACTTCTACATCTTCTTGATTCATCAATTCCTTTCCCCAAATCTAGATTTGATGGCTTCCTACACTTATTAGCACAGCATCTTTATGAAAATAGCTAGAATGCATCTCTGTAAAGCCATAAGCAAAGTTGTCCTTGCTTTTCTTTCTCTTTCTCTAGCTAAGATTTCTTCTGCAGTCTTTGGAGGCAAAATCTTGATTTGACCTTACGTATCTGTAGAGATTGATACATGTCCATTTCTATTTTGTATAACTTCCCAGATAGGATAAGTTCTGTAAGGGCTAAATACTGTTCCATTTTCATGCCCATATGGTCGTTTATCTCCCTTCTGCGAATAGGTAAGTTTTTGATGGTTGAAATGAGTGTGAGGAGTTTGTTGTGTGGTGTTTGTGATGTGATGGTGGGTGGTGGTGTGGCGGAATAATCATCTGTGATCCAGGACCATTTAATTTGCTTTGTAAGATAGGGGTTTTATAGCTTGTTTTTGTTTTCTTACTCAGAAGTTTCTCACAATAATAACATAGGCTCTGATACCACTTGTGAGTCCCAAACTGAACATATCTTTACAGCCTGCTAAGGGTGATAGCCAACTTGTATAAATACATATTGACTATAGAGAAACACTGACTATGAAATACTTATGTAGTATAATGCAAAATCTACACAAATTATAAAGAAGAATAATGAATACTAACCTTTGATTTCTATAATCTGCTAATATGATTACAGATCATTTAACTATGAAGATAAGATATTTATGAGATGAGAAACTGTGTTATCAATGACCAATCTCTCTAGATGCCGTAGGGATCCCTTTTTATAACCAAGATAAACCCTAACAGGGACAGGCTTAACAAAAACAACGCTAAAAGATAATACATATCTTTTCCTACAATATCTCATACATATCTCTTAAACGGTACTAACTATTTTGTACTAACGGTACTAACTATCTGAACAGTACTTAACATTTTGTACTTTCAGTACTAACTATAACTAGCAGGACTAAGTATAGAACTAACGGTACTAAGTTAGGAATACACAATTCCCAACAAATCTTTCTTGGGACCATGGCTCTAGTGCGTCAGACCACTTCAAGCAAACTACGTCCTTAGAGAAATACACGAAGGATCATGCAGCATGCATGCCAGTCGTAGATCCGTGGTCGCTAAGGCTATCCGTACAGGATATTACTGGCCAACAATGCACACAGATGCGCAGAAACTAATAAGGGAATGCAATGACTGCCAAGACCATTGCCCTATTCCAAGAAATCCGCAATAAAACTTAACCCCCATCACGTCTTCGTGGCCATTCTACAAATGGGGGATCGACATAGCCAGACCTTTCCCGGAAGGTCTAGGCAAAGTCAAGTTCTTGATTGTAGCCATTGACTACTTTACCAAATGGATTGAGGCAAAGCCTGTCGCGACTATCACGGGCAATCAAGTGAACTAATTCGTATGGGACAACATTGTTTGCAGATTCGGCCTACCAGGGGAGATTGTATCGGATAATGAAAAATAGTTTTGTGACAACCCATTCAAAGACTGGCATGAAAAACTATGTATCCGCTAGTGTTTCGCCTCTGTGAAGCACCCACAAACAAATGGCTTGGTCGAAAGAGCAAACAGAAGTTTGGGAGAAGGAATCAAAGCTCGACTAGATGAAATAAGCAAGGATTAGATAGGAGAAATCTCACATGTCCTATGGGCACACCGCACCATGATCAAATCAAGAAATGGAGAGACACCGTTTTCACTAACATACGGTACAGAAGCAGTCATACCAGCCGAAATAGGCATGCCAACACTCCAGACTGCGGAAGTAGACTTAATAAAGAATGACGAAGCCTTGGAAATAAATTTGGACCTCATAGAGGAAAAAAGAGAGCAAGCAGCAATACAAGAGGCGAAAAGCAAGGCTAAAATGGAAAAATACTACAACTTTAAAGTCCGCGGCACAAGCTTCAAATCAGGGGACATGGTCTACTCCAGCAATGATGCAAGCCACGCCAAGGACGGAGGTAAACTTGGACCTAAATAGGAAGGACCGTATGAAGTCACGGAATCATTAGGAAAGGGAGCATACAAGCTCAAAAGACCATAAAGGAAATGAATTTCCGCGAACGTGGAACATCTGTAATTTTAAAAATGTTATATACATGAAGTGTAAGCACCTGCCCGGCACTTATGATGCCCCGGAAGGCAATATTTCAATTTTTCTTTCTTTTGTAATGTCTTTTGAATCTTAATGAAAAAGTGAGGATTAGCTACCCTCACAAGTTTTAAGTCCTAAAATTATTTTCGCTTTGCAAAGTTATGTCAATTGTTAAGACGCGCACACAAGGAGCCACGCTCCACAATTATATTATCCCGTATAATAAAGGTTGAGCAACCTCAAAATTAGCTCAGGTGTGTAAGAGGTGTTGCAGACCCGGCACCTGGAGAATAACCCACAAATATTCATAAGACTATCTATCGCGAACGTACAACAGTAATAATAAAAAGGTAGCAACATCATAACATTTGCAAAAAATATCCGTGTTATGGGGCGGACGCGTCAGCATCTGCCCAAATACGTGCTAACATGATAAGCTAGAAACCACAACAAAAAGGCCAACATACGGCCGCGATAAAAAAAAGCACACGTTCACATTACATACAAGCCGCAAATAGAAATAACCACATACGGCCGCGGCATACAAAAAAAGATAAAGCTAAAAGCGACAAGTCTCAAGCTTGGGGATGGCAACAACGCTTCCCAGGGCCTCATCCGTGTCTTCTTCATCATAATCCTCTATGGAGAGAGGGGCCACGGAAGTACTAGCCTCACCCACCCAAGTCTGGGAAGACAGAGGAGCGGAGACTATCTCCATCATCAGTTGGCGAAGAGCCGCAGCATGCTTCTTTGCCCCCTCAGCACGAGCATGAACATTCATCAAAGCAAAGGACAGGGAAGTCTCCCCGACAGTTGTGTTATCACCAGCATGATGAATAGGAATGGAAAACTGCTCAATGCACGACTGTAAGTAAGCAGCTTTCGGAAGGCCAACAAGGGGTCCGTCCAGTAGGAAGCAATCCAGGACCTCATCCATCCTAGCATCCTTCTTGGACTTTAACAAATTCACCAAGGGGAAGTCTATGTTTTCAAGAGCCTTAACCGCGTTAATATAGCTGGCTTTGGCAACCTCCGGGTTATAAGCATCAACCACAGAAAGATTTCTCCCAGCAACCCCATGCTCATAACCGGCCTCTAAGCCTTCCTGCATGCCAAAGTTAATAGCCTGGCCCAAAGCGTGACCCTGTGAGGAGTGCAAGTTGTATCCCATGAGTCAGAAGCCACCTTTTTCTGGCCAAAGTAGTCAAGTAGGCGGGATAAAATTCCCCCTCTAGATGGCCGGAGACATCCATTACGTGCGCCTCAAGCTCGGCCACACGGTTGAACAGATCCTGGGCATGCTCTTCCTACTGAATCTCCATTTTTTCCTTAAAATCCTGAAAACCGGCATACAAAGAAGAAACCTACAAAAACAAGAAAACTTGTAAAAAAACAACACAAACACAAACAAACAAATACATGCGGAATAAAACGTATGGACATACCTCAGAGGCGATCATATCTCGCTCAGACGTCAAGGAAGTAATCTTGTCCCCGACCTTGGCACAGGCCACCTTAGCATCATCCAGGGTAGACGCGAGACAAGCGGCACGAGAGTTAAGCAAAGAGATGTCATGATCCTTGATATGTGCTTAATTACACATATCTTTTACCTTCAAAAATGAGCTTAAATAACCAAAAACAGACAAAAACTGCCAAATATATGTTTGTTTTGCATTTGTATTGTGCAGGAAGTGGATATCAACAAAAAGACAGAAAACCAAGCCAAAATGACAAAACTGAGCATGGAATGGAAAAGACTGTGCAAAATCAAGGCCAAAGTCCAAAAATGCCAAAGTCAGAGTCAATACTGAAGAATCAGCAGTCAAACCGGAGCCGGAACTGAAGAATACTATTGGATGCAATCTTAACCCATCTGATGGGCCGGGAAAGCCCAATAGTATAATTATGAAGACTGTGAAGACCAAATGGGCCCTCAATCAATTTCAACAGCCCATTTGTGTGCAATTGACAAAGACTGTGAAGACTTTGAAGGCCCAATCCTAGCCCAGTTACAGCCAATCTCAGCCATTGTACACACAAAACCCACTTCATAACCTTATTGGGCTTGAAAAAGCCCAATAACCAAACCTGTACCTTATTGGGCCCAAACCCAAACCCAGTGGGCCCAATACAAGCCCAAACACAAACCCAAGCCCAATACCCTTTTTACAAAACCATAGGGACTTGTTGTGTTATTTTCAAAAGTATTTTATAAAGAAAAAGAGCTAAAAAGAATCCAGGGACCAAAGCTGCCAATTGTTGAAAGTTTCTATTTCTCTTTTAATTATAAACAGCAGGGACCATTATTGCAATAACCCAAAACCTTTTTAATTCTTTTGTTATAAAACGACAAGGACCATAACTGTCACTTTCCAAACCTATTTATAACTAAAACTCGGCTTATAAGAAATGAAAATAGAAAGAAAGTATGAGGGTTGTTTTTGCCTCTTCCCCATTCTTTTCGTTTAAACCCCTGCAACCACAACGGTACCTCAACCCCTTGGCGCCAAAACCATACCAGCCTCTCCCACAGTTTCTAGGCCAAACCACCTCCCTAGTACACTTTCCTAGCTTACCCATACCCATTTCCCACCTTACCCTGCCCCTATAACCCATGCCCACTTGGCAATTTACAAAAACCCGCACCCCCTTCAATGGTGAGATGGTATTCAAAGCCAATGGAAGGCTAGGATTGCTGGGGGAACTCTCTACTCTCATAACAAACACAAGCCAAAGACTTTTCAGCTGCTTATAAAAAGAGAAGAAGAAAGTCAAGCGAAGAAAAACACCAATTTTTTACTATAGTTGTTTTTTTGTGTAATTAATGGTGTACAAAAAGGAATGGAGGGCTAGGATTGAGTATGCTGCCTTCTACACACCCAACAAGCACTAACAAAGAAGGCTTAGAGCCTCTATAAAAGAGAGGAGCCCAAGCCGAACACAAACACACCATTTTTTACTAAGTTTTTTAGTGTAATTTAAATTCAGTCTTTCTTTTAAGCATTCTAATGTAATTCAGCTTGTACCTTACGAATTTGAGCAATATATTTCAGTTTTCAAGTTACCTTGCTCTTTGATTTCAAATTTAAGCAAATTTTACATCATTAAGCTCTCAATAAGCTCATGTGAGCTTATTACCTGTTTTTAATGAATCATTCACTTGTTCTCATCATTTTACATTCATCATTACCACTTGAGTTCATTTGATCAAGATTTGGCAGCTTAATAAAGAAATAAGCTGAAAATAGCTTATTGAGCTTAAAGCTCTGGTTTAGAGGCTTTGGAAGCCACTTAGGATCACAATTTGAGCCACTCACTCAACTAGAGTGGCTCTAGTTCTGAGACTCCATTATTTTCAGGTTCTACTTCTTTAGATTCAAATTAGCTTAAAAGTAGCTTTTATATTTGCTTATTTCTAATCAAGCTTTGTTTAATTCTCTTCAATATAATGTTGTTTAAGTTTGTTATTAGCTGATTTTAGAAGGTTTAGCTTGAGTAATTTCAGTTTCTCATAAAATTCTGTCATCTAGTAAGTATAAAGCTAGTAGAGTAAGTAGCTTATTTTTCTAAATAAGCTACAGTTTTTTTAGTTCAATCAGCTCTATTAATCCAATACAAATAGAAGTAGATAAAAAGTTTAGGTAGTTTTAGCTTTTACATAGATTTTAAAGTACAATCTTATTTTGACAGTCAAGTTAAGGTGTGTTTGGATTAAGCTATATTTGACTCAAAAAGTCAAATATAGCTTGTCAATTCTGTCCTAACAGCTGAGTTAGGGCATAATACAAGTTTTTAAACAGTTTTTAGAAGTTAGGTTTTATAATTCAATAGTTTAGAGTTTTAAAAATCATTCTCAGCACCAGGGCATATTTCAGTCACTATAAGAGTTGTAGACTTTAGGAATTTACAAGCAATTTAGAGTTCTAGGTTTGGCTAAGCACACTTAGTTCATTTAGTAAAGTGTTAGTTTGGAAATTTTAGCCTACATCTTTGTGCAAAGCCAATTGCACCAGTTGCCAAACACATCAGCAAACACACAACATATCAGCATAGTTTTTGCCATTTTTTACTTTTAAGTTTCTCATTTCCTTGTGAAGTTTTATAAATCCTTTTACCTAAGTAAAATTTAGACTACTAGTGTAGCTTATCTCCACAGTTTCAGCATCTAGAGTTCAAAAATAAGCATTGTAGCTTATTGGAGAAAAGCTTAAAATCAGTCTCATAAAAACTTTGCATTTGTCATCTTAATTTTCTTTCTAGTTTTGTTAACTCAAGGTTAATCTTAGTTTAGAATCTTTTAGCACACATCTTAAGCATCATTAAACATTTTTTAGTTTCAATTTTCATCAAGTAATAAGCTCTCAATAAGCCAAATTCCAAATCTCTTTTCAAACTAGCACTTTCTGTAACAGGGAACTGTTGGCTTATTTTTTAGCTTATTCTTTTGTCCAAAGGTAGAAGTGCTTTTATTAAAGTTGTTAGAAATAAGCCCCTTAGTAACTTTGTAGTTTTGAGTTTTGGCTGAAAGCCACTTTTTCAATAAGCAAATTAAGCTGAAATCGCAGGGTCTGTTTTGAACTTTTCTCAAATTTCAAGGTTATCTGTTTCTATTGTAGTGTAAAATTCCAAATATTAGCCCGCCTACCCTGTAGTTTACTTTCTTTCACTTTTTACCCTGTCTTTCTTAGTTAAATAAAAAAGTTAATATTTTTGTTTTTAGTTTTATTAAAAATTAGGTTAAAGTTTTAATTGAATAAATTAGGGTTCAATTGGGTTTTAAAAATTAGGGCTTTTGTTTCTATTAATTTTCTGCACCATTTTAGCATATTAAAACCATTTTTCTATATTTTTCCAGTTAAATTTGTATTTTCTAGCAATTAAAATAGATTTTAGTTATTACTTTTTCTTATAAAAATCATAAAAAATAGAAAAATAGTTGAAAAATTAAAATTCTTTTTGCATTAATTTTCATTTTAAATCTAGTATTTTTGAAAAATAAAAGAAAAATTTTAGTGTTAATTTTTAGAAAAAGTTTATTTTTGTTAATTCATTAAATCTTAGAAAAATCATAAAAAATTCAAAAATTAATAAAAAAATATTTTTCTTTTTTATAAAATTTTCTTTTGTCATTTAGTGTCTAGGAAAAATAGAATTTAATTTAAATTTTTTAATTTAATTGTAGCAATTATTTTTCTTATTTTTTAGTATTAGGTTTTCCGCCGAATACTTGATTCTGTCCCCCCGTATTTTAGTATATGAATTAATTTTAGGATTTTCCCTCATAACTAATCTTCTTGTGTTCCCGAAGTTTTTTAAAGATCCCCATTTCCTATATCTGTATTCCCCATAGTTAAATTAGGTATTTATTTAATTAATATTAGTTGTAATATATCAGTGTTTCCATCATATAATCTCCATCATTCAATTTCTCATCAAACCAGGATTACTTTCAATTGCAAAAACAGCCTCGTTGGGGACAGCGACCCGGGAATATCCTCTATTCCGGAATCCTTTTTAAAAATTGATTCTAATCTTGTGTATTTATCCTTTTGTGGAATTTGACTCTTTTGGCCTTGTCAAGGGCATATTCGGACTTAAGATCTGTATTAGGGTTGCATAAAATAAGTGTAAATACATCTTTGGGATAAGATTGGTACTTTGGTGACATTAAATTGGTCCATGCATTCTTTATATAAATCATTGGATAAATTGGGTACTTTTGGTGACATAAAAGTGTCGTTATTTCTTTAAAAATGCTTTGGATTTTTACATGTACATGTGATGATACAGTGGACAAAACCATTCAGTTGAAACTTACAGTCATATTTAAACTAATCTATGAATCCCAACTTAATGTTGACACTTTTAAGCATGTTTTCTCAGCGTGAATTATATGCTTGACTATTGATGTGCATAGGAGTCTTTACATTCAAGTTTTTCATGGTGATTGCAATTATGGGATCAACTATTATTTTGAATACAGAAAATCAACGAGAGATTGTTTTACAAACGTCACATTTTAAGGTCGTTCTCCTTGTACCAAGCGATGTGGTATTAAGAAGTAGCACCCCATGTGGATTCCGCTGCGTTGAATTTATTTTTGGGGTGTTACAAAAAGGTCGAGGAATTACCGAGTACGAAATATGTTTGCTACACACTTGTCTGTAGGCGTGGCCGATGTTGTTAGCCTTCTAAAGGACTGAGGTATAAAAATGTATTACTTAATTTTTGTCTTATTTTGCGCCTTAAAGAGCTAAGGTATATGCTGCAAATAAGAATTGGTCCAATTTCATGTCTTAAAGAGCCTTCACGGAGTATATGAATGAATAGTGCTTTGCTTAAGTAGCCTAATAAAAGCCCAAATTTTTTGGTCGCCTTTGTGATGTGGCACTTTAATCTTGATGACATTGATCTTTCAAAAAGGGCTAGAGCAGATTATTGCGTTCTTAAAACCTTTAAGCTTTTATTTTTGAATTAATAAGTATCGAAACAAGTCTAAAGAGCCTTCGGGTATAATGACTTAAGATACCAACAGTAGGATTGTACAAACGGGGAGGAAAAGTAGTCACATTAATATTTATGAGTAGTGTTAGTGGTCATGGACTTGTAATAACAATGATTCTTGTTTTTAAGCTTAGCATGGGAAAAGTGAAAAAATCGAAGGATGATGAAGGTATACTTTTAGACACATAATTGCTGCTTTTTATTTCGATGATCCGATAAAAGTTACCAATGAGGATAAATCGAAAACAATACATTATGTCAAAACAAATAAGTTGTAGTAAGGAAGTTAATAATAAAGAAAAATCATTAAAAGAGAAAAAATCTTTGAAAATGGAATTCGGGTGTTTTATAACTTGTGATCTTTTATCTTCTCTCAACAAAAATCTTTGCTTACTTTTCAAAAGGTTTAGTTTGGGAAAGTTTCGAGGTAATTGAGTTATAGAGGCAATGTGATATTGCTGATTGACACGCAATCGTTTAGGTTTTGGGGAATTTTGATCAGTTGTAGAATTACACATAACCATTATGCTTTAAATCCCCAATAAACCCAAGACAGACCAAAATGGCACAATATGCTTTGTATTTGTGTTATGTGTGTGCATGTACGGAAAATCAACATCACAAAAAAACCATCAAAAAACGAACGGTCAAGCACTGACACCGAAGAATGGAAGAGTGTACAAAAGCCGGAAGCAAAGCCAGAAAAAGTCAAACCTCCAGTCAATCTTGGTCAACAAAAGTCAACAAGACCCAAAATGTTTTAAAATAACCCCTCAACTTTCAAAAAAAGTCCATAAATGGTCCCTAACCCTAATGGAGATGGGCCTCAAACCGATCCATAAGCCCAAAACACCAGAGCCCCACCTTCTTTTTATAAACGCCAGAGGACTAATCTAGCAAATTTATCAAACTTGAATTTATACTTAGAGATGGAGAGAAGAAGGAAGAGGGACTAAAATCGTCAATACCCCAAAGATCCAACTGAATTACCTTTCATTTAAAAAAGTGGCGAGAACACTATTCATCTCCTTCTCCTTTTCACCTAGCAGTCAAAACAAGGGGCAAACAAAAATTAAGGGATAAATTAGACTATTCAAAGTAGGTCCGTATACATGGTGGCAAGGTCCTCATCAGTAAATCCAAGGCAATTCCTTTAGCGTCTCTCAAGCAACATAGCCACGTCATCAATGGAGAAGCACAACAGGAATGGGGTTTTTGTGTACTATTCTACTCAGATAAGAAGCACAAGTGAGCCTCTCATGAGTGCCAGCTTGCAATCCGTGTGAGGTCCACTTAGTGTATCCAACGGCCCAAAAACAAAGCACCAATGATTGGTTGATTTGATGGCGAGAATGATGGGCGGTCCTAACAGAATTTATTAGCCAGAATGTTTTCCTCTCAAGATATAAAAGATCCCTCACTCTTTCACACCCAGAGACCGTATGCTTTTAGATTTAAGTTTTAGCTTAATTTTCCTTTTAGCTTAATTTTCCTTTTAAAACCTTGTAACTTTCCTTTTAAGTATTGTAATCAATCTTTTTATTAATGAAATTCAGTTGTTTTTAATCTCTCAAAAGCTCTTTTGTTAATTCATAAGCTCTCATTTTTCTTATATTTTTTGAAGTTAAGCTAACGCTTCAACAAAGCTTATATAAGCTCTTTCCAGTCTAAACAGCTGAAATAGACTCAAACTTAGCTTAATCTTACCTAAACTCTTAAAACAGCTTTAAAATACCTATTTACCTTAAACTTAATGGATTATAGCTTTTGGAAGGGGAGCTTAATTTGGAAGAGCTCCCAAAGACTTTACTCCTAGCTTATTCACAAGCTAGGAGAGCTTGAAGCTGCCCTTAATAGGGTCCTCTTGTTCAGCTAGAGGATTTAGTAGTTTCTTATGTTTTCTCTATAATTTTCAATACTTAAAATTTGGCTAAATAGTATAAACCTCGCTTATTTGCTTATTTTAACTGCTTAATTGTGCTTTTTGTTCTCTTATTATGCTTAATAATTATAGGTTTACATCTATTTTCAGCATTATAGTTATTAATCTTAGATTTTTAGTTTCTGTCTAAAAAAAAACCTTAAAAAACTTAAAAAATACAATAGCATAGTGTAGATCTTATAATTTAGCTTAATAAATTGTTGAAATATGTTTGTTAAGATTGATATAAGCTAGTAGTAACCTGGTATTAAGGAGTTAGGCATTAGATTTCAAAATCATGAGCTATTTCAAAATTTTGTCAATTTAAAGGGGTGTTTGGCATTAGCTAATTTTACTTCAAAAAGTCAAAAGGTTTTGTGCATTTTGTTTGAGTTAGCTTAGGTTTCATTTATAACCAGTAGTTAAAGAGTTTTTAAAGCTTAGGTTGCAAAATTCAAAAAGTTATGGTCTAATTTTCTTGCTTCTACACCAGGGCATTTCACCCTTACTTTTTGTTTGTGAAAATTGGATCTAAACCTCTTAGGTCTTAGATTGTGCTTGCTTTGTGTTTATAAACACTCAAGAAGAGTGTCCAAGTGCAGGTTTACCCTTAAGGTAACTTGCACTATTAGATTTGTGCTAAGTGTTAAGTGCATCAGCAGGAATTAGGTTGTTGGGAAATACAAGTCAAAAGGTCAAAGTACTGCTAAATGAAAGATCAAAGTACTGCTAAATGGAAAGTCAAAGCACTGCTTGCCAGTCAAAGAATCTAAGACTGACATTACTGCCCTTGGATATAGGAACTATAAAAGTTTAAAAACGGTTGTTTTAAGCATTTATCTTGTAACATTATTATGATTAATATCGATTAGAGTTTTATGAATAATACAAGGACTAGTACATCTACTAGATGTATCCCTTATGTTTAATAAAATGGATCTTTAGAAGATATTAGAAGAAAGAATAACAAAACACAAAAATCATTAGTATTGTAATTAGGGATCGTTGCAAGTAGCATATTTCAAAAGGATTATAAAAGAAATCGTTTGGAGAAACAATTGGTGTGTTCTTCTTAAGTACTAGCCAACTAGATTCCGCATATTGACATAATATCAGTGTTTCATTAAAGGAAAACGCTCCTAACAAGTGGTACTCAGAGCTTGTGAAGAGACTCTGATCTAGAAGAACTTTTAATCAATCGAAATCTTTCTAAACCATAAAAGATGTCTGAAACCAGAACCTATCCCTCCCAACCTCGACCGTTACTCTGCACTCATAATTCCTATAATCAAGAAAGGTGACTATGAACCATGTCCATGAAGACGCGACAGTACATTGCTATCACTGATCACATACTATGGGACATACTCACTAAAGGAACCCAAACTACAACTGATCCTGCATCTCCCTCGTGTCTGCACCAAAGACCTTCACTTTGCTGCAACTCAAGAAGAAACAATGAGAAAAGCCCTTTAATATAATATTGCTTTCTTCCTTCTCTGCCATAACCCTGATAACATCTTCTCAGTTTTCATGATGCTGTAGAATGCAAGAACTCTAAGGTAAGCCAATAAAAGCAAGATTTGGAGGAAACGAAGCAACAAAGAAAATGCAAAAGAATCTTTTGAAAACAAACAATTAGAGACTTTTACTATTGGATCTAGGAAGAACTAGATTCACATAATGAAAGGTTTCAGCATATTCTTAGCATGCTTGAACTACAAGAATGCTACGTAGTCCATTGAAGATTGCGAATTTGCAGTTTCTAAGAGCCCCTCCATCTGTGTGGCATGTAGTGGCAACTAGGAATCGGGGACAAACCTGGATTAGACGAGTTAGACTTTGATGAATCCTCTACAACCACTTTAAAGGTGTATGAAGCATGAATTGAAAGGTGTCCCTCAAATTTCAAACCTCAAACATTGCTTTTTTCTCTGACCACAGAAGTCAAAGGGCTGTACTTTGAAACAAAGTACTGCTGAACCATCACATATCCCAAAAGGATAGACACAACAGCCACAAGCAAGATCCCACTGCTCCTAACTATGCTTTCTCACGATCAGATGAAATCATATGTTTCCTTCTTTTCCTCAACAAGCATCCTGCCTACAACTCATGATGATGAAGACTTTCTGCAAATAGATAAGATGCTAAGGAGAAATTGACATTAGGATGGCAGGTGGCTTATGAAACTTCAAGGATAAGGAAATTTAATGAGGAAGACAGGAAACCAGATTGATCTCAGCCAAAGAATGGGATCACTTTTGACAAATCAAAGATTGAAGTTGTAATTGTCAAAAGTTTGGGTCATTTTGCTAGAAGAGTGTCGAGGTTCAAGTATCAAGAAAACAGACAAAATGTCGACATGAAAAAGGAAGACTGTGGCTATTGCCACAGATTCAAACTCAAAAGCCTTGGTGGTAACCAGAAACAATGAAGATATTGATTGGACCAAGAAAGGATTTAATGCTGAACCAGTGACATATGCTATGATGGCACTGACTGTAGTTGAACAAGATAATGGAGCCTTGGAGTTTGATGTCAGACGAACAAAAATCTGTAAACCGATTTTGGACAAATGGACTTGGTGATTTTGACCTGGAGCAACAATGCTATGATGGCAACCAGTATCTCTAAGCTTAATGGCTACAAACTCAGAGGGCAATCCAGAAGAAGATCTCAAGGACTATGCTATCATTGACAGTGGATGCTCTGGAAGTATGACAGGAGACAAGGACAAGTTGTCTGATTTTAAAGAGTTCAAAGGTGGTTATGTGGCCTTTGGAAATGACTCTAAAGGGTGGAAGAGAATCACAGAAAAGGAACCATTAAGACATCATGCTTAGACATTGAGAAAGTTAAGCTATGTGGAAGAGCTCAAGTTTAATCTTTTAATCTGTTTCCTCAATCTGTTGATAAAAGCACAATGTCTATTCACCGATAAAGATCTGACTAAAATCCAAACTCCACAGTTCAAGTTGATGATGAAGATCTGGAAATTCTTAGAGCTCCTAGAAAGAAAAATTGTCTACCAGCTTGGATCTACATAATATTATTCCCTCTGGTGGAATCACTTTGTTTGGTTGCAAAGGCAACAGAAAGGATGAATCTGTACACTAAGGAGCACAGAAGACTGGGCATGTCAACTTCAAAAAATATCAACAAAGTTAGTTAAAGGCAGTCTGGTTTATGGGTTTACTCAAAGACATTCAAGCAGTGATCACACTTGTGTGCATGGTAAAAGGGTAAACAGCACAGGGCAATCTTGCAAGAAGATTGAGGAAGAACCTTGTCAGAGAACCTCTTGAATTCTCCCACCATGGACTATTTGGGACCTGTTTCAGTGAGAGTGTAAAATAGGAAGAAGTACTACACTGCTTGTTGGTCCAACTGATATGCAGCAAATTCAGTTGGGTGTATTTTCATTGGCCTACAAGGATGAAAACATATTGATAATGCTTCATGAATTGATTGAGGGTTTTTGAAAAACAGGCTAAGACATAAAGAGAAGACCATCATTGTGATCAATGAACAGAGTTCAAGAATCAAATTAATGAATGAATTTTGTGCCAAGAAAGGGAATCAAGAGAGAATATAGCAATGCCAGGACTCCACATGCAAAATGGTGTTGCAGAAAGAAAGAATAGGACTCTATTGAAGCTGCTAGAACTAAGTTAGCAGACTCCTCTTTTAACCTAGTTCAATTTTGGGCTAGAAGCATCAATACTGCATGATAATGTGCTTAATAGAGTGTTGGAGACTAAACCTCAAATGAATATCCCTATGAAATTTTGATGGGAAGATCTCCCAAATCAAGTTTCAAGAGAACCCTACCTTTTGGATGACTCTGACTTTACCTTAATACTCTAGATCATATAGGTAAGATTGATTGGCAAGTCATGAAAAGGATAATTGTTGGGAATACTCTACTAGACAGCACAGGTTTAGAGTCTATAACAGGTCACAAGAAAGGTATCAAGATTGTCTTCATGTAAACTTTACTTGAGAATCAAGGAGAATCAAAAGGGAAAAAGTCCTGATTGGATGTTTGATCTTGACCTTTTAACCTCCATCCATAACTACATCCCTGGCAGGAAAAGAAACTATGCTGATTCAAAAGAACAAGGAATAACTTTATTATCTGAAGATTTAGATGACCAGCATTCATTGTTCATAAACCACTCAAGCCTATGGCCGTCCAAGGAACGTACTGCTGCAAAAAGTTCAATTGTCCTCTGAAGACAAGCTTTACATGATGAGCTTAAAGTTTTTGAATGCAATCAAGAATCTCTTGCCAAAGCTACATAATGATGATCAAAGGATTCTATTGAAGAAAAAGGAAAAAGAGGAGAATATCTATTGCAAAGGAAAAGAACATGTTGACCGTACTTTCACTCTAAGTACTGCTACTACACCTCTTCAAAGTACTCTCTGGAATACCCTACAGATTCAGATATGATACTCCAACAGATGGTGTTTTCATCTACAAACTCTTTTGATGCTGAGGAAGGCGGTAGTAGCTAACTACCACATCTTGGATTCAACAATGATGTTCCCTCTACTCCCACACTTAGAACCATAAGATTCATCCTCAATAGTCAATATTATTGGCAAAAGTACTTGCAGGGGTTTCAAACAAAAAAAGCTCAAGACAGTACTTTCAAATCAACATCAAGCAATGCTGTCTTTATATACAAGCAAAATAGAACAAACCACAAAGAATACAGCAAACATGCTTGTTTGCCTTGTTTACTTATCTCAGAGGAACCAAAGACAAGTCTCTCATCAAGCCTTAGCAGATGAAAGTAGGAGTTGAAGCGAATGCAAGAAGAACTTGCTTCATTCAACTCAAGAGGTATGGGTGTTATGTGACCTACCAGAACAGGCAAAAGGGTGATTGGAACTAACTGGGTTTTTAGAAACAAGAGAGAATGAACGTGGTTACTATTTACAAGAACAAAGGCACGCCTAGTTGCACAAGGTACCGACAAGAAGAAGGGTGGATTTAATAATGAGTATTTGCAAAACCAGTTGCCAGAATTGAATGCATAAGGACTCTTTGTGGCATTTGCATCTTTCAGGGCTTCATAGTCTATACATATGGATGTCAAAAGTGCATTACTTATATGGCAACATCACATGAAGAATTGTGATGTCAAACAAGCCAGCCTCCAGGTTTTGAGATCCTGCCATCCAACAAGGTCTACACAGAGTTTTGTGCCAAGGCGCTTTATATGCCTGCATCAAGCCCCAAGAGCATGGTATACAGACGTTCCCCACTTTTTCTTGTTGAAGCATGGAAATAGGAGAGTGCTATTGACAAAACTTCTGTTTATTAAGAAGGCTAGAAGAGATATCATTTGGTAAACAGGATATATGTTGATGATTCATCTTTGGATCCTACCAAGTCTTCTATGGTGAAGGAATTTTGAATATCTTATGCAAAGGAATTCAAGATGAGTTCCATGGGTGAACCATTTCTTTTAGTGCCTTTTCAAAGTCAAGGCAATCCATGGTAGGTTATTTTTAATAAGTCCCTAGACAAATATGTGAAAGATCTTTTTAACAAGTTTGACTTCCGAACCATTAAGCATCATCCCACCCCCATTGAAGCTCATAAAATCTCTAGGAAAAGATGAAGAAGGTGAAGAGGTTGAGTGGTACATCTTTATAGGTCTATGATTGGGTGTCTCATGTACCTTACAACTGCTTCAAGACCAACATAATGTTATGCTGTTGTTTGTACTTGTGTCAAGCATTCAAGTCACACCAAAGGTTCCTCATCTACCTGCTGTCAAAATGATCTTTAGGTCTCACAAACATCAAGCTAATTTGGGTTAATGGAATCCTAAAGACACTCCTTTTTATTTGGAAGCTTTTTCGGATAGTGACTAATGCTGGGGACAACCATGACAGAAAGATCAACATCCAGGATGAAGTCAATATCTTAGGCAGAAGACTAAGTTTCTTTCATTGGCAATGCAAAAACAACAATTGTGGCTATCTCCTCTAAAAAGCAGAATATTATAGCAGCCTTGCGAAGTTGTTTGCACAGGTTCTTTGGATTCAAAATAACTCCTTGATTAATGGATTTAACTATCATGAACACTGAAATCCATATAGACAATGAGAGCACCCTTTGCATGTGAAAAAAATCCGTTTTTCACTCGAAGACCAAGCATATTCAGATTCGACATCACTATCATTCAGAATTGTTATGAGCACAGGCTCATTAATGTGGTCCAAAGTTTATACTGATGACAAGTAGCAGATTTAGCTCACCAAAGACTTTGACAAATGGCAAATTTAACTTTATGGTGTGTAACCATTGGGATGAAGACCCTATAGCGTAACCTTTGAGGGGAGGATCACATATAATTAACTGGTGATCAAGCAAGAGTACTGGTTTGGGCAGAATGGATATTTGAAAGCATCTAGCTATAATTGCGGGGAGGATATGAAAATTGATCAAAAGTTTTGATGATTTTGAAGAAGATAGTTTTTGACAAAGTAGAAAGGGTTGTTGTTGCACATATTGAGCTGAACACTTTTTGTGTTGACAGTACTCTGGAGCTAAACCAACTCAAAGTACTTCGCCGTTAGAAATACTTCTGCTTGCTGACAGATGACAAAGTACAGTTCAAACGTTCCGGTCAACGGTCCCCAACGAACGTTTAGTATTTTGCGCTAAAAACGTATCTACAACCGTAACTACCATAGTTAGCCGTCGCAAACCCTATAATACTACTCAACTGAATAGCATTTTTCCCACTCACTTTACTTCTTTCATTCATAACATACATTAATTAACCAACCTCCGACGCACATAAATTCTTTTTAATGGCAAACATTCGCTCTTGTAACAAGCACAACAAGAATGCGTGTGTGGAAATACGGCTCAAATGCTGAATTTTATCAAATCATGTATCGACTTTCCTCACTGGCCTGTTCCATTAATTCTCTTTGTTGGTTTGAGTCCAGATCTTATTGGTCCATGGCTTCAACAATTTTGGCTAATCCGCTCCTCTCCAAGTGATCAATGATGTGCCTCACAATTCCGCCTAAAAGGTAGCTGCAGAAGATTTGATTTCTGAAGCAACTAAACCAATATCGACAGACCTACTCTTTAATTATGAAAATGGAGTAGATTGTCTTTCCTAAGCAAGTCATTTGGGACAACCTCAGCAGATATTGGCTACGAGGTAACTTAGCACAACGCACTTTCTCTAAACCTCTGTTAGCCCACAGTGGAAGTACTGGACCCATGCTTACTTCACTGCCTTAGTCCTAAGAAGCACTGCATGGGAACAATTGGGGACAAACATTGCCTCTGCTCTGTAGGTTCTAGCCACAAACCAAAAGTTTAATTTCTCTTTGATGATTCTAACTGGGATGCTAGGACATATTTCAAATGGTACACCTTTTCTTATGTATCCTAGGTTCGTTCAATTGTTAAAGGATTGTACATCTACTAGAGTTTATGATATACAAGGACTGTACATCTACTAGAGGTTATCCTTATGTTTATAAAAGGATCTTTAGGAAGATATTAGAAGATAGATAACAAAAACACAAAAATCATTAGTATTGTATTAGGGATCTGCAAGTTAGGCAGATTCAAAAGGATTATAAAAGAAATCGTTTGAGAAACTATTGTGTGTTCTTCTTAAGTACTGCCAACTAGATTCCGCATAGTTGACAGTATATCAGTGTTTCATTAAGGAATAACGATCCTACATAGGTTGTTCCTGCTGTCACTTTTGAATTTAATTTTAGTTAAGTAAAAGTAGGTCTTAGGTTCTTAAATTCAAGTAGGATAAAGTCTAGGTATAGCTTATTATAGATTAAGTCTTAATTTGCAATTTCTAGCTTATTTACCTAGCTTAATTCAGCTGTCAAAGTCTCCAAAAAGCTAAAAACTCAAAAACAGTAGTTAGATTAGTATAGCTTTTAAATTTTAAATTCTAGCTTATAGAATTAGGTTTTAGTGTTTAAATTAGTAGCCTATAAGTTGTTTGTCAAGTTTGCAAAAGCTCATTTGCTGTCTTTGCTTTTTGAGCCATTTAGCTTATTAAGTTTTTGAGCTTATTTCCTGACTTTGCTCCTTTGATCATCATTTTCAGTTGTCTTCTGTTGGTTTTTTAGTCAAATTTCTTTTCATTTATAGATTAAGCATATCAAAATCTCTCATGATCTTCTTTTACTTTTAAATTTGAGCTTAATTTAAGCTTGTTTCAGCTTATTTAGTCTAACCAAAGGGAAACCCATACTATTCTTCCTGTTAACAGATTAGATAATAAGCAGTTCTAAGAGCTTATTAGTGGGTTTTCAGACCATAGTGCAATTTGTTAAAGTTGTTCTCAAATCCAGCCTTTTCTACAAACTTGGCTTCTTGTTAAGTTTTTCATTTTAAGCTTTTTAAAATTCAAATGCTTAATAGACTTAGGGTGTAATCGGGTTGGGTCTCAGGGTAGGTAGTGTAACTTTTAACTTTCATTGTTAACCCCTCCGTTAGCTAGTTAGTTTCTCAGTTAGTTCTTTTCTCTTTGCACCATTATTCCTTAGTTAAGTATTAAATAGTTTAATTAAGTTTTTAAATAGTAATTAGGGTTTAGTTTTTAATAAGTTTATTAAAGTTTTAATAAAATGAAAAATAGGGCTTTTTCTTTGTATAATTTCTGCACATTTTCTTTATTCAGTGTAATTTTTATAAATATTAGGAATTTAATTTTTTTTATAGTTTAATTTTTTTTTAATTTTTTTTTTTTTATATAGTATTTTAAATTATTTAAATTTTAGAAAAATCGTATCTTTTAATCTAAAAAGCCAAAAATAGAATTCCTTTTTCTAAATTTTTTTTTTTACTTATTTTACTTATTTTCTTTTCTTTACTTTTAGGATTTAATTAGAATTAAATAGTTTTTAATTAAAAATTCAAAAATAATCTAAAAAAAATATTTTTATTTTTTTTCTCCTACTTAGGTGTAGAAATTA
Source organism: Tanacetum coccineum (assembly GCA_026074375.1). Classification (NCBI taxonomy): domain Eukaryota; kingdom Viridiplantae; phylum Streptophyta; class Magnoliopsida; order Asterales; family Asteraceae; genus Tanacetum; species Tanacetum coccineum. The sequence continues at coordinate 37,213 of BQNB010000419.1, read as the reverse complement.
GTTTGCAATCTTAAGGTTACATTTTGAGTTCCTATTTGTTTAATCGTCGTGTTTTATTTGTTTCCCGTAGTTGTTTAATTGTTTAATGCCTTGATATTGTTCAAATTTTAATTTTCATTTTATTTATTATCATAGATCTCAAAAATCATCTATTTTGTTCTTAATCCAATCATAATCCAAGCTTAAACGAGGTTTCATTTCACTAGGTCGATGGGGAAAACGACCCAACCCGGTGATCATATTTAATAATTCCGGCGTTAAATATACTATTAATATATTATATATATTTTTAAGAGTGAATTTTCCTTAGGGAATTTTCTTAAATGCTCTTTTGAATATTATATTTTATATTGTATTTTATAATGTATCTATACTTTATATCAGGCCTCATGCTTGGTACAATTGTCCTAATACCGATAACAATCAAGCTAGTGTTTGTGCGGCAACGGGTTCTTACAATCAAGTTAACCCTCCAAATCGTGTTAGTAACCAAATGGCACCACCCGGTTTTGCTCCGGTGCAAAACAATGGTCAAAATAGGTATAATCAAAATCAAGGTCAAGGGAATAATTTTAATCGGGGAAATAATTTTCATGGAAATCAAGGTTTTCAAGCTCAAAACAATCATGCTCTAAATTTTCAAAATCAAGGATTTCAAAACCAACCTTTTCAAGTTCCTAATAATCAAGTTCAACAAGAGTTTTCAAATGAGTTTTCAAGTTACAAGAGAACTAATGATCAAATGATGAGAAACATGCAAAATCAAATCAATTCGTTGAAAGGAGAAGTTAAGAATGAAATTCAAAACACGATGAAGACTCAACAAGCTGTCTTGATGAATTAACAAAAAAATTTTCAAACTAACTTGCAAAATATGCTAAGTGGATTCTTTCAAAACCAAGCCTCAACTTTGGGTACTCTTCCGAGTAATACCATTCCAAACCCGAAGGGTGAGATGAAAGCGATCACTACTCGAAGTGGTGTTGCTTACGAGGGACCCTCGATTCCTACTAATCCTTCTCCTAAAAAGGTAGTGGAACAAGAAACCGAGGAGACAACGGATAAAGAGCAAACAAATTTCCAAGGAAATACCGCTCACATCCCACCTCCGGTTAACCCCATTTCGATTCCAGAACCCGTTGTTCCGAAGACTTTACCTAAGCCGAATATTCCGTATCCCTTCGCACATGTTAATTCAAACTTCGTGAAAAAGCTTCTTATCAAAAAGAAGAATATTTTTCAAAATGTTTCCAAGATTTCGCCATCGACATTAGCTCGCGATACTTTACTTTTGATGCCCAAGATTTGCCCAATATTAGGAATTTGGCTCATGAAGTATGGAAAAGGTTGCCCTTTATAGAATTACTTAAGATAACATACCGTTGAACGAGAATGTCCCTCGGTGATTCTCCTCCTCAAAAAGCTTCCTGAAAAATTCGTGGAGATCCCGCAAGTTTCTTATTCCAAATGCAATTCCCCGGAATGATGTTATGTCATGCCTTGTCCGATCTCGCGCAACATAAATCTTATGCCCCTTGTCCATTGGAAAAATTTATCCTTACCCGAACTTACCCCCACTCGGATGACTCTTGAGTTAGCGGATCGATCCCAAAACTGCACCTAAAGGACTCGCAAAGAAGACGTTTTATGTCAAAGGAGGGAGAAGTTCACTTTCCTACCGACTTTGTTATTGTAGATTTTGAAGCCGATCCTCGAGTACCTCTCATACTTTGGAGATCCTTCTTAAGAACCGATCGTGCGTTAATTGATGTTTATGGAGAAGAAATAACCCTTCGGCGATAACGAAGCCAATCACTTTTAATCTAATCGAAACTACGAGATACTCCTCTACAAATGAAAAGTCGGTAAACCAAATTGAGAATCATTGATGGTGGATTGTGAGGAGTAATGCTCCTGGAATTGCAAGCATTTTCTAATAAATCTTTCGGTGTGGCAATCCCACCCCCGACGTCTGAGCCCCTCTACTTTCTGAATTCATCTTAGAAAGATCAAGCATATCTCAGGATGATTCGATTTCACCAGAAATGATCCAATGTCCGAATTTGCGATCTCCGGAGGGAAATATTTACTTAATTGAAAAATTATTAAATAATACGCCGTTTTCAACTCTCTCTATGGTGGACCTAAAGCAAGGATGAAATAATCACAGGCGAATATCCGTAATGGAAGAACCTCCGGAATTAGAGTTATAGGATATACCATCTCATTTGGAATATAGCTTACGTAAAGAAAACGACAAGTTACCATGATTATTGCAAAAAGGTTTTAAAAGATTTGAAAAAGAAGCCCCTCTTATAGGTGCTTAAATCACATACACAAGCCCATTGCATGGCAAAAACACCCAGATCAAGGGTATCGACCCTCGTTTTTGTAAACAACGAAATCTTGATGGAGGACGATACACCCACGGTTCAAAGTCAAGACGGGTTAACCCAAAAAATCATGAGGATACATAAAAAATGAGGTCCTAAAACTTCTTGATGCCAGAAATGATCTACCCGATCACACGACAGCACCATTGGGTTTAGACCCAGTGCATTGTGTTCCCAAGAAAGGTGGTATACACCGTTGTTGCTAATCAGAGAATGAAATAATTCCGACCAGTTAGTTAACCGGGTGAGAGTTGTATCGACTATAGAAAATTAATGCAGCGACTCGAAAAGATCATTTACCATTGCCGTTTTAATGGAATCAAATGTTAAAAGATTAACCGGAAAATGAGTTTTATTGTTTTCTAGATGGATTCTTGGGCTATTTTCAGATCCCGATAGATCCCCAAGACTAGGAGAAAACTACTTTTATAACCATGACCTAAGGACCTTTCCGCGTACCGTCGCAATGCCTTTTGCTTGTGTAATTCTCCCAGGGTAACTTTCCAACGTGTAAGATGGCCATATTCCATGATATGATACGAAAAGACTATGGAAGTTTTAAATGGATGAATTCTCGGTTTTTGGTGAAAGTTTGTTGATTCGTGCCTCTCCAATTTAGAAAAGAATTTTGGGGGGGTAAAAAGGTGTGAAAGACCACGAGGAATAATTAAGTTCTAAATTGGAGAAGAGCCACTTTCTGTAAGAGAAGGAATTGTAGTGTGTGTGATTTGAAAACTATTATTTTTCGGTTTGTGTTCTGACTTTTCTTACATTCCATCAGTCTGTCTGACAATTAGAGTTAACCTTCACTTTCTTTGTTATTTTTCCTATTAGTGCCACGTGTTCACCTGGTGAAATGAGCAATGCTCCATCCAAAAAACTTACAAAATTATTTTCACAAAATGTGAAGGGCAAGAAAGTAAAAAGAGGGGTCATAAAGCAACATAATTGGACCAAAACACTTGCCAAGTTGTGGATATTCATTTGTAATCTCAATCGGTCCTTGTGGTTTGATCAAAAATGCAGGCGCAGCCCCTAGTAGCCTATCGGGGACGATAATTAAACATCAAAATTCCTTATAGGAACCCGCCTGTAATTTGACCGACCATATAAGCGTAGACAAAACTTGACAAGTTTAATTAGAGGGGTCAAACTGTAACACATTTAGGCTAAAAGAGCTCGGTACAGTTGGGCTCATGGCACCAAAATACTTCCCTCCTTCAGTTGGCACATTCAAATGCAGGTTTGGTGTCATGGGTCAACACCATACAACACTAATACAAAACAAATGTTGGCACGAGGGTGTTAGCACGAGCTCGGTATGGTTGCGCACCACCACAATGTATAGCCTGGGTCTTCAACGTGGCTAGCGAGGGGTCGTATGGCACAAACTCGGTATGGTTGGCACGAGATACTGGGTTGGTGTCATGCCCACTATTTACCATTGCTCTCTAGTGGTACATGGTGATCCACCTAGAGACCAATAACATACTGTCACATAAATTTTTTCTTCATAATAACTTCATGACCAACTTAGTATAATAATGAGATCGAAGACATCACAACAAAAAACATAACAAAACAATCAATTAATAAACACCCACACACACAAGCATTCGTCCTTTTTGTCTTTCAACTCGATCGCATATGCGACCGATTCATCCCTTTTGTCTTTCAACTCGGTCGCATATGCGACCGATTCGTCCCTTTTGTCCATCTCCATCGCGTCTCAACTCGGGGTGTGTAATGGTGGTTGAGGCGTCGACCTAGGTGACTGACCGACTTGTTGACCTACCGTTACACATGGTCGTATTTTAAAAGGGTCAATTTACAATATCATTGAAAATTCGCACTAATAATGTTGTCACTACAAAGTGTAACCATTAAAAACGTAGTTGCGATTAAAAAAGGTACTCCCTCCGTTCAAAATTATTGTCCTTCCGATAAAAAACACACAGTTTAAGAAAAGTGCATTTATTAATGTTTTCTCTTTCTTACTTTTTGACAAAATCACAGTTTTACTCTTAGCTAATTAATTAAAGTATTCTTTAAAATTTCTAATAATAATTTCAAATAAAGGTACTCCTTTCGTCCCATTTTTATTGTCTACGTTTTCTTTTTGGGATGTCTCAATTTAATTATCCACTACTAAAAATAGATAGGGAAGTTTGATTAAGTTTACCATATTACCTTTGTTTGAAATTATTATTACAAACTTTAAAGAATATTTTAGTTAATTAGCTAAAGGTAAAATTGTCATTCTGTCAAAAAGTAATAAAGAGAAAGCAGTAATAAAGAGGAGATCAATGATAGGATGGCTGAAATGTTCAGACTTCTTAAGGAACTCACAAACAGCAGGGCTCCTAAAAAAGTGTTGATCAGAGACGAGGCTAAATCCCTAGTCACTAAAAATGTGAATTCTATATCTCTCGCCAGAGGAGAAGAAGAAAGGAATGATGATATCTGAGAAATCACATATCCTTTTTTATACCAAAAATGGCCCTAAAATGAACAAATTATGCAAATTATGCTTGTATATTGCTTGTTTTGTCATTTGTGATGTGTAGGTACGGATATTGCAAAAATCACAAAAAAATGGCCAAAACCGAACAAACACGAACACGGGAACGGATAGAGTACACAAGAGCCGGAAGTTTCTAGCAAAGGTCAACAAAGTCAACCATTGGTCAACCAACAAAAAGACAAAACCCTCAAAATACCTAAATAAGCCTTAATGTTAAAACCAATTTCACAAAAAGCCCTAAATCACTAACTCCGTTAGTCATTTTTATTAAATAGCTAACGGTCGTTATGTCCCTTTACTATAAACCATTTTTACTGTGGATCCTAATTCAATAGATCTTATAGCCTGGTAAGGATTATAACCACTATAGATAGTTCCATAATGATTATAGGAGAAACAATGACTATGAACACTTATATGTTATGCGGAATCTAACATATAATGCTAAGAAGAATAACCATACCTATTCTTTATATTGATCTGCAGAATAATTACAGATTCCTAACTACTGATAAGAGATGATAAGCGTGTGAGTGAGATATGAGATATGTACTTTTCTAATGTCGTAGGGATTCTTTTATAGAGCAAGGATAAACCCTAACCAACTTACAAAACGCGTAGAAGATAATGCTCATAATCAATGCATATCTTTTCCTAATATATCTCAATCATATCTCTTAAACGGTACTAACTATCACGAACAATACTAACTATTTTGTATTGTCGGTACTAACTATTACAAACTAATACTAACGGTACTAACTATAACATTCGGTACTAACTATTACACTGTCGGTACTAAGTTAGGAAAAACATAATTCCCAACAATCCTCCTTTAAACATGAATGTTGAACTCTTTTAACTTTATGTTTCTTCAGATTTATCTTCTTAAGTTCATAGAGGATGTATCCAAACACTTTAACATATCTTGATCTTTTAAACACTATCCATCTTCAGCAGCAACTTTGTCTTCTCAGCAACACATCAACATCTTTTCAGCAACAATCCAACTAAGTTGGCTTTGTAGTTTTTGGCAAACTACCAGCCATAAACGGATTTGATGTTCCTTTACCAGTAGCCGTTTGCTCTGGGATAGTTAACTCTTTATTTCAAAAATATGGTGAGTTAATTACCATACAGTTTTTGGTAAACTGTCAACCATCAACGGAATTGATTTGTCTTTACCAAATACCGTTTGCTTTTGGACTAGCCAATGCTTCATTGCCATAACATGGTGCATTGATAAACCATATAGTTTTTAGCAAACTATCAGCTATCAACAGATTTGATTAGTCTTTACCAAGAACTGTTTGATCTTGGACTAGCCAACTCTTCACCATGAAGCAAGGTGAGTTGAAAACCCTATAATTTTTGGTAAATTGTCAACCATAAATGGATTTGAGAAGTCTTTACCATAAGCCGTTTGCTTATGGACTAGCCAGTTCTTATGCCTGTTAAGCATGGTGAACTGATGACCATTTGTTGTGTGGTGGTTAGCCAACACTCAAACCCTTCTCAATTCCATTAACATCATCCTTCATCTATCTGTTGCTTAATAAATCTTATCAAATCAAGAGCAACAGAACTTTCTCTTTCAACTTCCAAACCAAAATCAAGCATCCTTTGCAATAAATCTTTGGAAAGAGGATATCTTCTTTCAACCAACATATGAATAACTATACCATCCTCAAATTCCAGTATGTAGACTCCACAAGATTCATACAACCTCCATGTGACAATCTTCCAATCTTGTTGACCACTCCAGAAGTCATTTTGTTCATTTCCTTCTGTTGAGGATTCCATCATAATCTTCAAGTCTCCCCAAAGAATCAATGCAAATCCATCTAATGTAACCTCTGAGTACTGCTCCCTCATCAAGTCATACAAATGAAATAGATCCTGCCTATCAAAAATATGAAGTACCTCTATGAGATAGTTGAAAGCCCTGAAATTCCCATTTGCTCTGTAGACAACAAGATAATCTCCATCTGGTGATGATACCTTGTTTAATCTAGCAATAACTGATTTCTTCTCCATTATCTCACTATCTAAGATACTTTCAAATGTAACAATCTTCAGGCATTTTTTATGTTCATCCTCACTGTCAACATTAGATTGTTTTCTTGCCTTTTTCCTTGCAATCATTTTGATATGACCACCCTTTCTTTTCTTAGTACCTTCTTCTTCTTTATCCTCCTCCTTGACACTTTCAGTCTTAGAAGAATCAATTCCTTTTTCATTCATCTTTTTTATCAGTCTTTCATCTTCAGCAGACCCAATAGAAATGAAATCTTCATCTGACCTCTTAATCTTTTCATACAGAGCTTGTATTTCCTCAAACTTCTTAGTTTTCAAATCAGAATGCTTGAAGTTTCCTACATGCTTCAAGTAGGTCATCATTTGATTTCTCAGTTGATTCTTTGTTGGTGGTCTGTTCCTGATAGCTTCTGATCTTTGTTGAGCAAGGAATTTTCTTTGAGCAGCAATTGTGTCATGAAGGAATTTTGCTCTTTCTTCTATTGTAAATTGCTCTCTTTCTTCTTCTTGAAGCTTTTCAGCAAGAAGTCTATCAGCCTCAATTCTTGCCTTTATGTCATCATAATTTCTTATGAGAGCATCATTGGTAGCTTCTTCTTCAGCTAATCTTTTTCTTTCCTCTTCACCTTCCCATTCTTCTTGTACCTTCCTAGCCATTTCTTCATCACTGGCAAGCTGTTTAAACTTCTTCTCAGCTTCAGGAATACCATCAGATTCACTTTCAGATTCATCTTCCTCTTCTATTTTCTTTTTCCCTTTGTCTTTTGGATCAATCTTTGGAAGAGGCTTTAATGTCAAAAGTGATCTTGTTGAAGTAGGCCTAGGTCTTTCAGTCTCTTCAATATCCTTAAACTCTACACCCTTCTCCTTCTCTCTTGAAACTGCTTTGGCTTGACTCATGTTGAGAAGAACCTGAGCTATTGTTTCATCATCTCCAAATATTGTAGAAGTAGGTGTTTGAGTAGTTTGAGTAGCCCATCCTCCTTCAGTATGATCATCAGTACCTTTAGCTTGATCATCAGTACCTTCACATTTTTCCATCGGTACATACTTTCCTTGTCAGTACTAATTTGATCCGTCAGTACTAACTATTGGTCTGTCAGAACTACTTTCTTCCTTGTCTGTACTAACACTTTTGTTAAGCAGTAATAAGTGCATTCTCAGTCTAAGTTACTTCTTCAGCATTCTCCTTCTCTTCAACTCTACATCTTCTTATCCTCCCCATTTGAGCACCTCAGTCTCCATATAATCCTAAGGCATCTTCAGGAATATCATAAAATAGTGGATCTTTATGGACTGAAATTTACCTTTGGCAGACTTACCTCCCCTATGTTGGATACGGGACTCTCTTTGGATCCAATGTTTCTTAAGGATCTCTTTCCTTCTCAATCTTGCTTCTAAGGAGACATCTTCTTCCATGCTCTGTTGGGTGTGTTTACTACAGGTTTGGCTTGCTTCTTGAGCTTCTTGATCTGTGCCTTCAATTGTTGAATTTCCTTGGCTTGATCTGAAACCTGTGTACACAAAGAGATACAAAGATCATAGACATTTTAGAGTGTAATTTCACCCTCATTCCCTAAAAGGGATTTATCCTCCAAAACAATCCAAAACCACAAATTCCAAAACAAACAAAAATCCCCAAACCCTCCAAATGGTTGCAATGGACCTCCATGATTTTTCCCACCAAACTTTCTGGAATAGAATCAGGAATAGTAGTAGAAGGTGAAGGTCTAGGGGATAGGTCAGTCTGTGGCTCAACAGGTGCTTCACTTGTGTGAGGAGGAGATGGTGTAGGTTGTGCTTCAGATGGTCTTTCTGAAGGGGCACCCTCATCCTCAGTTGGTTGTACCAACATAGAAGTAAACAACTGAAAAATGTTTACCCTTTTTAACCATAAAAGAAAAGACTTTACTTGTGAAAGCATTTATAGGAAAATGATCTAAAGGTACAGGTACATTTTCTAGTTGTTTATCTAAAAAGATTGAAATAAAACGTGAGTACATTATAAACTTCTTCTTTGTATCTAAATGTCTAAGCATACCCTCAAAAATTAATTTAGAAAAATTATACTTCTGATTAGATGTTAAGCAAATGACAGCAGTGGCAATGTTAGTGGGAATTTGATCCCAAGAGGTGTTTTTTGAACTAATACAATGATTCATTATATGAAATAGAAACCTCCATAAGGGTGAAAACAAAGCTTTGTTAAATGTTAACACAGTTAAAAATCCCACTTATTACCCCTCAAGCGTGTATAAGCATCAATTTAGCCTAATTGGGAGTGAGTTATCCCATTAGCATCATCAAAAGAAAGATCACTTCTTATTGATGCTTCATGATAGTATCGGGCTTGCCAGCTATTTGGCAGTAATGTGGCCTAACATTGTTGATTATTTGGACTTTTGCAGAATCCAAAACTATTCAACAAATGTAGTAGAAACTACTGGACTTACAGTGAGAGCATGATGAATGGAACTGCGCGTAAGAAAATCAATGATCTCATGAAACTCGGCATTCCCATCAGTCGTCTCTAGATATGCGACCATATTGTGCTTAGGGCACGATTAAAGAACAGCCATTATATTCGAATGAGTGATCGTCGGTGAGAGAGAGATTAGGGCTTGTATAAATGAAAGTATTTGAGAGTGATTACGTAAGGTAACTGTGCAATTGAGATGAGTTTTTATAGGTTTAGGAAACCTAATTTCAAGGAAACCGTTTCAATTTACACTTTGTACCCTTAGCGGTGTTTTTCTTCAACGTCTCTATAGCGGTACTAACTTTGCCAATCGGTACTAAATTTGCACTGTCGGTACTACCGGTTGCCAACCAAAGAATGAACAATGTAGGTAACAGCAATGCTTCAGTACCATCAAAAACTCTTCTTAATGACTCTCTGAATCCCATTGACCTTCTTAAAATGCATCACTTCATACAAACTGTACAACATATCATATTGCCTCCCTTTAACTAATGCAGCTTATGGATTTATCATCCCAATAGAAACAACCAAGAACTGGAACCTGCTAACATCAAATGCCTTGGTTAGAAGATCAGCTACATTGTCATCAGTGTGGATTTTAAGCACCTGGATAAGTTTCTTCTCATAAGCATCCCTTATGAAGTGGTGCCTAATAGCAATATGCTTTGTTTTGGAATGATATACTGGATTCTTTACAATGCATATTGTGCTTTCATTATCAATGTAGATCTTTGTGTTCATGAAATTGAACCCATAGTCTAACATTTGATTTTGAATCCACAAAACTTGCCCACAACAGCTTGCAGCAGCAACATATTCTGCCTCTGTAGTAGAAGTAGCCACAATGGTATGCTTTTTGCATTGCCAAGAAATAAGTCTCCTGCCAAGAAATTAACAACCTCCTGTTGTGGATTTCCTGTCAAGATTTGCTCCAGCATAGTCACTATCTGAGTAGGATTCCAGGTCAAATGAGGACACTCTAGGATACCAAAGGCCCAGTTTGGGTTTGCCCTTTAGATACCTAAAAATTCTCTTGACAGCACTTAGATGGGAGGTCTTTGGAGTGACCTGAAACCTAGAACAAGCACAGACTGCAAACATAATATCAGGCCTAGAAGCAGTCAAGTACATTAAAGAACCAATCATGGACCTATAAAGATGGACATCCACATCACTGGCTTCCTCATCCTTGACTAAAGGCTTCTGAGTCTCAATAGGTGTACTAGCAGTCTTAACATTTGCAAAGTCAAACTTCTTCAGGATTTCTGCAACATATTTATCCTGACTTATAAAGATACCATCTGCTTTCTGTTTGACTTGTAATCCAAGAAAGAAAGTGAGCTCTCCCATAGAACTCATCTGAAATCTACTCTTCATTAATGCCTCAAATTCATCACACCAAGATTTCTTTGTAGACCCAAAGATGATATCATCCACATAAACTTGAACTAGTATGATATCATGTTTGTCCTTCTTTATGAAGAGAGTTTTGTCAATGGTTCCTCTTCTGTATCCATTCTTCAACAAGAAAGTAGATAAAGTAGCATACCAGGCTCTGGGAGCTTGATGTAACCCATAAAGAGCTTTCACCACTTTGTAGACCTTCTGAGGATATTTAGGATCAAGAAAACCTGGTGGTTGAGACACATATACCTCCTCATCAATTTTGTCATAAGGAAGGCACTATTTAACATCCATTTGAAATAGACTTATGAACCCATATTAGAGGCAAAGGCTAAAAGATCCAATGGCTTCAATCCTTCCCTTCCTATTCATATGTCCCTGAAGCAACTAACCTTGGCTATTAATTTCTGAACAACAACTCCTCCTCTCAGCCTTTTTATTTCTATAAACCATTTTGTTCCAATAGCCATCTTCCCATAATGCAAATCTATAAGAATCTTAAACTTTTGAATCTTAACTGCAGCAATTCTTCTTACAAAGCACAACCCAACTTCATCTTCAAGTGCTTATGAAATCTTCCCTATAGGTTCTTTTTAAGACATGCGACACAAGCAAATAAACAATGCCTGGAAGTTCTTATGATTATTTCACCTTTGCTTTTGAAAAAAGCTAACAAAAGCATGGGCTCTAGAACTTTTATTCACTTTACTTCTTGTTTGAACAACTGAGTTTGGATCTCCAAAAATAAGAGCTGAAGGATGAAAAGAGATAATCCTTGATGTGGGAATAGGACTAACATTCACAACAGTTTCCAAATTTGTAAAATCAGCCACTGCACCCTCATCATCATAAGATGAATTAGTAAAAATACCATCCCATAGGATTTTGATAATGTCCTCAAGTACAGGTTAAATTTCTGAATCACTTGGTTAGGATTGGTTGGATCAGAGAGAGATAGTCCATCATAAGGGACTGGCAGTATTAACTGGTGTGCTAAAAGTATTAACTATGTTAGTACTGCTAGCTTTAGCTGGTGTGCTAACGGTATTAACTATGTTAGTACTGCTAGCCTTAGCAGCTCCTGCTTGTATAAGTAAATTCTCAGTTTCTTGTGTAAACTCCTTCCTGAGAGCTTCAGCTTCATTATTAGCATCCTTTTTTCCTTGCCTCTGTTAGTCTTCAAGTTCTCCAAAAAGACCTTGATCTTCCTATCTACTGGCTTCTATCTGTCTTTAAATCAAAGGTTTGTGGAGTGTTAGCACCTCATCCTCTGTCTCTTGAATCTCTTGATTGTTGAAGAATAAGAAAACTATATTGGCAGTACAAAGCAGTCTTGAGCAGATTCATCTTCTTTTTCAGAATCCCCTGCATCAATAATGTCTTTTGTACCTGCATTGGGATTAGCTTCTTGTGGACCTACATGTTTGTTAGCTGGGTTCTCTGATCTTACAGTTGAAATTCATAGAATCAGTTAAATAATCAAAGATCAAAAAGCCAAGTTGGTCCTTCCCTGCAACTTTGGTTGATTCTCTAAAAAGGTGAAGTTAGGTTTTTCTCAACTCTCTTGGTTTCTAATTGTAACCCTAAAAGCCTTGCTTTATAGAGAATACCCAACTAAAACCCTTCATCTATTTCCCAGCAAACTTGCCCAGGTGGACAATGGTATTCAGATGGGTCACTGGCACCCATAAAGGCTTATAAACGTTATAATTGGTATTTTACCATTATAAGTTCATAGGTGTCCTTTATTATGAGGCTTGGGTCACTAATACCCTATTTAGAAACATAACAAGGCAGTAACTAACTGCATCCAGCCCAAAAAGTGATAGGTAAAAATGAATCTGCAAGCATAGTCCTAGCAGCCTCAATAAAGGTCCTGTTCTTTCTTTCCGCAACTCCATTTTGTTGTGGAGTTCTGACATTACTATATTTCCTCTTGATCCCTTTAGACCCACGTAATTCAATAACCTCCTTGATCTTTGAATTCTCTACCATTATCACATCTAAAGTTTTAAGTTTTTATTCAATTGGTATTCTCATATTTGTCCTATAAAAGTCCTTAAGATCCACTATTTTATCTTAGTTCTTAAGAAAAACACCCAACTAAACCTGCTAAATTCATCAGTGATTACCAGGCAATAAGTCTTATGGTTTAAGCTCCTTACAGATGTAGGTCCAAATAAATCCATATGAAGAAGCTGTAAGGAGTGACTAATAGAGCTCACTGATTTGCATACAGGAGGACCCTTGTTTGCTATTTCCTTTCTGACAAGCAACACAAGTGTGGCCATTTTGAAAAATCTTAAAAGGTAAACCTCTTACAAGGTTTTCCCTTTACAATTTGTATTAGATTTTTAAAGTTAACATGACCCAACCTCCTATGCCATTTGTTAGATTCATCAATTGTGGCCTTTGCAATTAAACAAGCTAATCCTCCAGAAGGAACAATGTTCTCTAAATTGAAACTGTACATATTGTTTTGTCTAGGGATTCTAAGTAATACTTGATTTTCATCAGGTAACTTAAATTCAGGAGACAAAACAAGACATTCAGAGTCAGTAAACAGAACCTTGTTCTTTTTATCACACATTTGTGATACTGAAAAGAGATTGAAATGCTAAAGTTCTTTCACAAAGCACACATCCTCAAAATCTAACTTTCCTGTTTTTATTTTACCTTTACCAGTTATGTAACCTTTACTACCTCTAAAAGCAACAGGGCCACCATTAAAGTCTTGATATTCAGCAAGGTAAGCCTATTTTTTCCATCATGGTCCTGAACATCCCACTTGTCAACAATTTCCTTTATTCCTGTAAACTCCATGGGATAATTTTGCACAAAATAAAGAATTAGATTCTCTTTGGGACCCAAGCCTGTTTGGGCTTGAGTCTGCCTAGTGGATCTTTGAAAATGAAACAATTTCTAAGACTGGATCCACCATTGTATTTGGAGACATTGTGCCAGTTGTATATTTATGGTCTCCAATTACAACCTGCTGAGGGCTTAACAGCAGTTTCCCTTTTTCCCCCAACACTACTAACTGCATTTACCTTAGCAGTATTAACTTTTTGTTTTGAAAAATTTGTTCTAAGTACTGTTGTCTTTTTGAAAGGCCTTGAAGATGGTGAATGAGTTTTATGAAAAACATTTGCTGGTCTAACTCTATTCACAATGGGCTTAACTGTATTTACTTTCATAGCAGTACTAGTTAGTACTGCCTGTCTGTTAAAATTATGCCTAGCAGTACTAACATTTTTAGTACCGCTAGTTCTAGCAATATTAACTGGAATTTTGTCAGTTCTAGTTAGTACTGCTGTAGGAACAAATTGGTTTTGTCATTGTTCCAAATTGGCCCTTTCTCCCTTTGAGTAGAATTCCTGTTTAACCCATTGTTTAACTCAGCCTTTTTAGCCATCCTCTTTTCATGGAAATCACAATCTTTAATTAGATGATTAAGACTTCCACATACAAAACATGCTCTTGTAGTAAATCCATACCCCAACTCTTTCTTGTCAACTTTAGTTTTTTGACTATGTGTGAACTGATTCTTAACAGTTTCCCTAGGAGTTTTTACTTGCTGGTTAGCAAAACTAGGTGTTTCCTGTTCATTTGTTGGTATAGTCACATACTCATCTTCACTATCTGATTCATACTCCTCAATGATAGGAGCATCAGACCAGACCTTAGGTTGACATTCTACATTAGATTCATTGACAACTGGTTCAGACACTAATTCAGAGGGTTCTGTACTAATGTTAGATTCACAGGTATCAAATTCACTTGTTTGGGTTTTAGATTCACTAGGTTGAGTCTGTTTTGGACCATATGTAAATTGTGAGTAATCTACTTCAATATCAGGTCCAGAGGGCATATAATTCCCTGTCATGGGTGGGGGTATAACATGCATTCTTCTTGCTATAACAAACCTATCATACAAATGTTGTTTTTCCAACTCACTCTCCTTATTCATAAAAACACTTTGTAAAACTTCATTTTCATAACTCAAAATACCATCATATCTGTGATCCCCATACCCAAGCCCAAACTTATCATTAGCACTCATTTGGGTATTAAGCAGTTTACTAAGATTTTTTAAAGAGTTATGCCATTTTTCTACTTTAGCTTTTAAATCTTCTTTTTCTTTTTGAGCTTCTGCCAAAAGTTTCTTATGGTATGTTAGAACATCTGTTTTATCATCTAAATCTATTTTCATAAATTTTATCTTTTGTTCATACCACAGTTGTCCTTGTTGATGAGCAACTAATTGTGCTTCAACTTTCTTTAGACCTTGAGTATATGCCTTTATTTCTATGCTTGCATCACTAAGTTGTTCTCTCTGAGCATCATACAGTTTTTTAAGCTTAGCATAAGACTCTTTACACTCATTTGAACAGGAAGTTACCTCTGTGTCTGATTCTGAGCTGTTGCAAGCCATCAAAGCATAATCTTCATCTTCTTCTGAGTGACTGGTCCAATCTACACCTTCTCCATCAATGGTCACCAATGCTTTAGAGTCCTCCTTCTTTCCAGTTCTGCTCCCATCCTTATTTCCAGAGTTCCAAGCATCTCTCCTCCTATTATCTTGATTTCCCTTGATTCTACACTCTCTAGCAAAATGCCCTGTCTTGTGGCAATTGTAGCATTCAACTTTGGTTTTATCAAAGCCAACTGGTTCTTTTGCATCAAATTGTAGCTTTCTACCAGTCTTTTTGTAAAACTTTTTCATTCTCATTGAAATCATGGCAACTTGCCATTTCAAGTCCATTTCTTCTAAGTCATATTCATCAAGCTGTTCCAAGTCCTCATGATCCAGTTGAGGGCAACTTGATTGATTAGCAAGCAAGGAGTATGATGATGTTTGTTCATACTGTGAATTTTGACCAGAAGGATTAGAAGCACTATAAGCGGTACTAACATCATTAGTACTGCTGGTGTTCTCAGAGACAAATGCTACATTTTGCGTGCTAGAGGATGATGCAGTAGAGCCTTTTACATCATTCTCAAAGACTCTTAGATTATTATACAGATCATCAAAGCTGAGACTGTCCACTCCTGGTTTGGTCCTCATAATTAAGGAAACTTGAGACCAGGCAGAAGGTAGAGATCTAAGGAATTTCTGATTTGCATCCTCAGTGGATACACCTGCTCCATGAATCTCTAATTGACTCAGAAGACTTTGGAACCTGTCATAGCCTTTATGAAGCCCTTCTGAGTTTGATACAGAGAATCCTTCAAACTGTTGCTTCAAGATATACTTCTGCATCTTCTTTGATTCGTCATTTCCACCAAATCTGGATTTGATGGCATCCCACATCTCTTTTGCATCAGTCATCTTATGAAATTTAGCAAGATGATCTTCTGGTAGAGCCATAAGCAAAGTGGTCCTTGCTTTTCTTTCTCTTTCTCTGGCTACAATTTCTTCTGCAGTTCTTGGAGGCAGAACCTTGATTTGTCCTTGTGTATCTGTGGTGATTGATACAGGACCATTCCCATTTTGTATAACTTCCCAGATTGGATAGTCTGTATGGGCCAAATAATGTTCCATTTTCATGGCCCATATATCATATTCTCCCTTTTTGAGAATAGGAAGTTTGATGGTTGATACTGTATGAGGAGTTTGTTGTGTTGGTGTTTGTGATGATGATGGTGGAGGTGGTGGTGGTGGTGGAATTTCATCTTGTGATCCAGACATGTTTAGTTTTGTAGGATGGAGATGTATAACTGGATTTGTTTGTTCTTCTTACTCAGAGTTTCTCACAGGCTCTGATACCACTTGTGAGTCCCAAACTGAATAGACCTCTGCAACCTATTAAGGATGATAGCCAAGTTGTATAAATACAGTTTGACTATATAGAAACACTGACTATGAATACTATGTGCTAATGCGGAATCTTAACACAAGTACTAAGAAGAACAATGAAAAACTAAATAATAATTTCTATTAATCTGCTTTGAGTGATTACAGATTACTAACTATGAGATATGATTGTATGAGATGTATTAAGCTCGTATCTCTAACTATGCCAAGAGGGATCCTTTTATAAACCAAGGATAAACCCTAACAGGCTTACAAAACGCGTAAAAGATAATACATATCTTTTCCTAAAATATCTCATACATATCTCTTAAACGGTACTAACTAATTTCTACTAACGGTACTAACTAACTGATCAGTACTTAACATTTTGTACTGTCAGTACTAATTATAACTATCGGTACTAACTATTATTACTAACGGTACTAAGTCAGGAATGGATAATGCCCAACAAGATTCAATATACATACCTCTACGGGAGATATTAAATCTAGTAGTAAGACAATTGAGCTTAACTTTCCAAGCATGAACATTAACCTTGATGGGCACCGCTTTAATCCACCTAGTCTTAGTAGTAACCTCCGGGAGCAATACATCATCGATTAATTTCCTAACCGACGACACCATAAAATCACCCGATCCTTCTAAAGACCAAACCCATCTATCGAACATATCAACAAGAACACAACCTTCTACCTTCTCCTTCAATAAATCAAACTGAGCCTGTTCTACTCCACCCCTTGGAATTCGTCTAAAAGAAAATGCTAACCCACAATGAGACAATTTCGAAGCAACATTTATACTTTTAATGATTCCAACGCATACATTCGGGGAAACAAATCTTTAAACGCAGAATCACCACGCCAAGCTACTTCCCAAAATGACGTATTCGCCCCATTACCTAACTTAGAATGAATGAAGCTAAGCAAATCAATGCCTTGCAACTTCAGAAGCTCCACTTCATGAATTATATTAAGCCAAATAGATGGGTAAGTAGATTTAAACTTCTTACCAATTTTACCGTCTTCACCATGCAACGCCTTAATTACCCTAGCCCATAACGACGAACTTTGGGAGATAAAATGCCACACCCATTTGAACATAAGAGCTCGATTTAGCGCAAATAAACTAGACACCCCAAGACTACCTTTATCTTTAGAAACCATCACATTTTCCATCTAACCCAACTCGGCTTTTTACTATGGATGTCCACACCATTAAAGAAACGAGAGCGTATGGACTCCATTCTTTGAAGCACCTTCATCGGGACTTTGAAAATAGACATATGATATATTGGAATCATGCCTAACATCGATTTAAGAAGAGTTAATCTTCCTCCTATAGAAAGGGTCTTTAACTTCCATCTTGATAGACGAGTTGCTATACTCTCGATAATTTCATTCCAAGATTGTAACCTTGACATGAGACCACCCACTTTTAATCCTAGATAGTTGAACAAAGTTTCGAGAGTCACACAACCAATCTTCGCAGCAGCCTGTTCCACCTTGCTAATGTCCACAGAAATACCCATAAGTTTACTTTTAATCATATTGATACGAATGCCCGAGGCACGATGGAAACATTCCAACACATGAGTAATAGTGTCAATATTAGTTTGACTCAATTGACCTATAAATATAGCATCGTCAGAATAAAACAAATGCGAAATATTCAACGAAGGAGACAAAACAATCCCTTTGAATAAACCTGCATCCACCACTCTTTGAAACAAAACATGTAAGCTTTCCATAACCAAAATAAATAAGAAAGGAGAAAGCAGATCACCCTGTTTAAGACCCTTATAAAACTAAAATTCTTTCGTAGGACTTCCATTCACAATAACTGAACCCCTAGATGAACGAAGACAACTTTGAATCCAATTACACCACATTTTCCTCCTCGAATTTCTTCAATATGTCGTCCAAAAAATCCCATCTAACCGAATCATAAGCCTTTTCAAAATCAACCTTAAAAATCATAGCTTGTTTCTTCTTCTTCTTACATCATTGGACAAGTTCATTCAAAATAAATGGCCTGTCAAGAATTTGTCTATCCGCCACAAATGCGGATTGAGTCTCATTTACAAGGGTACCTAAAACCGTTACAAGACGATTTGCCAATATCTTTGCAATGATTTTATACAAACTCCCAATTAGACTAATAGGTCTAAAGTCTTTAACCATATTAGCATTGCAGGTCAAGCTAGAAAGGAGACAGAACCTGTCAAAAATTACATTTTGCTACCTTTATGGACTACTGATCCACTATATTCCTAAGATCTAAAGAGTTCTCATGATGATGGATTCAAACCTTTAAGTGATGATGGATTCAAACTTTCAAGTGATGATGTAAAGAAGGTTGATAAAGATTTAAGAAAATATAGTGAAGGTATTGATCAAGAGAAGGAAGATAATGTTAACAACACTAACAATGTTAATGCTGCCAGCACAAATGAAGTTAATACTGTTGGTGGAAAAACAAGCATTGAACTTCCATTTGATCCAAATATGCCTACTTTGGAAGATGATAGCATATTTAATGATGAAGATGATGGTGTAGAGGCTGACATGAACAATTTGGATATAACAATCCAAGTCAGTCCAATTCCAACTACAAGAATTCATAAAGATTATCCTCTTGATCAAGTGATTAGAGATTTGCAATTAGCTACACAAGCAAGAAGGATGTCAAAGAATTTGAAGGAACATGGGTTTGTTATTACTATTCAACAAAGATAAACCATAAAGACCTTCAAAACTGCTTGTTTGCTTGCTTTTTATCACAAGAAGAACCTAAAAAGGTAATTCATGCATTGAAGGATCCAAGCTGGATAGAGGCTATGCAGGAAGAGCTTCTACAATTCAAGTTACAAGAAGTTTAGACTTTAGTAGATTTACCAAATGGAAAAAGGGCTATAGGCACTAAATGGGTTTTCAGGAATAAAAAGGATGAAAGAGGAATTATGATAAGAAATAAAGCAAGATTGGTTGCTCAAGGGTACACATAAGAAGAAGAGATTGACTATAATGAAGTCTTTGCCCCTGTTACAAAAAATGAAGCAATTAGGCTATTTTTAGCTTATGCTTTATTTAAAGACTTTGTGGTGTATCAAATGGATGTAAAAAGTGATTTTCTATATGAGAAGATTGAAGAAGAGGAGTATGTATGTCAACCACCAGGATTTGAAGATCAGACATTCCTGATAGAGTATACAAGGTTGAAAAAGTACTGTATGGACTACATCAAGCTCCTAGAGCTTGGTATGAAACCTTGTCAACATATTTGTTAGACAATGAGTTTCAAAGAGGAAAAATTGACAAAACCTTATTCATACAAAAGTAACAAAGGTTGATTTTTTTGCTGGTCCAAGTTTATGTGGATCATATCATCTTTGGTTCAACAAAGAAGAAGCTATGCAATGCATTTGAAAACTTGATACATGAGAAATTTCAGATAAGTTCTATGGGAGAACTTACATTCTTCTTAGGATTACAAGTGTAGCAGAAGAAGGATGGCATATTTTATTAGGAGATAAATATTTTGAAGAATTTTAAAGAAATTGGGTTACATAAGTCAAGACTACAAGCACACCAATGGAAACTTAAAAACCTTTGCTCAAGGATGAAAATGGTGAAGAAGTGGATGTTCATATGTATAGGTTAATGATTGGTTCATTGATGTATCTTACATCTTCAAGACCTGATATCATGTTTTTAGTATGTGCCTGTGCTAGATACCAAGTCAATCCAAAGGTTTCACATCTTCATGCTGTAAAAAGAATTTAGGTACTTAAAAGTCAAACCACAAATTAGGCCTTCGTATCCAATAAAGATTCTCCCTTTTGATTGGTAACATACACTGAAGTAATGTATGCTGGAGCAAGCTTGGATAGGAAGTATACAACAGGAGGTTGTCAATTCCTTGGAGTAGATTAATATCATGGCAGTGCAAGAAACAGACAGTGGTTGCAAATTCCACAACAGAAGCTGAGTTTGTGGCTGCTTTAAGTTGCCGTAGACAAGTGCTTTGGATTCAGAATCAACTACTTGATTATGGGTATAATTTTATGCATACCAAGATCTTTATTGATAATAATAGTACTATTTGCGTAATTAAAAGTCATGTTTTTCATTCAAAAACAAAGCATATAGAGATGAGACATCATTTTATTAGAGATTGCAATGAAGAGAAATTGATTCAAATGGTTAAAATCCATACTGATAAGAATGTTGCAGATTTGCTTACAAAAGCTTTTGATGTAAATATATTTCAATATTTGATTGTTAGTATTAGAATGATGAATCTTTAAAGTCTTTTATCTTTTTATGTTTTTGTAGAGTTTTGTATGAATTAGTATTGTTATTCATGTCAATAAAAGTTTTTGCTATTAAGTATAATTAGTAATGCTGGTTATACTTAATACTGCTGAGTTACTACTGTTAGTTATACTGAATACTGCTAGGTATAATTAATACTATGATAATTGTGAAAATTGCTATGGCTTATGTTTTCTTGGTTTTTGGACTAACATTTTGCAGGAAAAGTAAAGAAAAGTATTAAACTAATGATGGAAAAGCTGTTTGGAATGGAATTGGAGTTAATGCTGGTGACTCAAAGTTAATGTTGCTAGGCATAACTTGCTACTACTAGTTATGAGTTAATGCTGCTAGGCATAACTTACTACTCCTGGTTCTAAGTTAATGCTGCTAGGCATAACTTACTACTGCTAGGTGAAAGTTAATGTTGTTGAGGGTATTTTAATAAATACTTCGATTAAGGGTTTCAATCAGTCATTTAATCAATTTCATACTTTCGTAAACTCTCTAATCACAAACCTTAACTCAATTTTATCATCCATCATCAAAACTCAACATAAATGACGACCTTAAAGTTTGCAGATACTCATAACATGGTAGGATTTTTGTCTAAACCCGTAGAAAGTGATGGGTTTGAACAAATTGTGGATTCTGAATACACAACCTATAAGATATGCATTAACAGTTAATCCTACTATATATATTTCTTGCATTGAATAATTCTGGTCTACTAGCGTGGTCAAAACTATCAATGAGGAAGTACAATTGCATGCTCTAGTAGATAGCAAAAAGATAATTATCTCTGAAGCATATGTGAGATGAGATCTTAAACTAGAAGATGAGGAAGGTATTGATTGTTTACCAAACTCTACCATTTTTAAACAACTTGAATTGATGGGATATGAGAAAATTTCATAGAAGCTCACTTTTTATAAGCCATTCTTCTCTTCACAATGGAAATTTTCGATTCATACTATTCTACAATGTCTAAGTCCAAAGACTACTGCATGGAATGAGTGTAGTAGCACTATGGCATCTGCTATTATCTGCTTAGCAACAAATCAGAAATTCAACTTTTTAAAGTTCATTTTTGAAGGTATGATCAGAAACTTGGATAATGTGTTTGGGAAATTTTTGATGTATCCAAGGTTTGTACAAGTGTTTTTGAATCAATAACTTAATGGGCTGCCAAATCACAAGAGAATATATAATGCACCCTCTCACACTAAGAAGATTTTTGGAAATATGAGAAGGGTAGGCAAATGTTTTTCTGGTAAAGTAACACCTTTATTTCCAACAATGGTGATGCAACACCAATCACAAATGGGTGAAGGTTTAGTAAATCTAACTGATCCCCATCACACACCCACCATTATTCAACCATCTACTCAACCACAAAAGACACAAAAACCTAGGAAGCCTAAAAGAAAGGACACTCAGGTACCTCAGCCTAGTGATCCTAGTGACAATGTTGCAGATAAGGCTGTCCATAAGGAGTTGGGTGACAGTTTGGTGAGGGCTGCCACTACTGCTTCTAGCTTAGAAGCAGAGTAGGACAGTGGTAACATAACTAAGACCCGATCCAAGGCAACACCTAATGAATCTAGTTCCCTAGGAACTACTTCAGGTGGTGGTCCCAGGTGCCAAGAAACCATGGGGGATACTATTGCTCAAACTAGGTTTGAGAATGTATCTAAACTTTCTAATGATTCACTGCTCGCAAGAGGTAACACACTTCGAAGTGATGAGGATAGACTTAAACTTAATGAATTGATGGAATTGTGTACCACTTTACAAAAGAAGGTTCTTGATTTGGAGAAGACAAAGACCACTCAAGCTAATGAGATTGCTAGTTTGAAAAAGAGGGTCAAGAAGCTTAAAAAGAAAATAAGTTCAAGAACTTATAAGCTGAAGAGACTATACAAAGTTGGTTTGAGTGCTAGGGTAGAATCCTCTGGAGATGAAGAAAGTTAGGGTGAGGATGCATCCAAACAGGGGAGGATTAATGCTATTGATGTAGATGAAGACATTACCCTGGTTAATGTTCAAGATGATGCTGATAATGAGATGTTTGATGTGAATGCTTTAAATGGTGAAGAGGTGTTTGTTGTAGGGCAAAATGAAAATGTTGTTGAAGAAGTAGTTAATGCTGCTTGTTAGGAATACAAAATTCCTAGGAAAGTGTCGGTCGCTTCCATAGATAGCAGTCGTTAGCTCGTTAAGTAACTTTTGGAAACTTACATAGTTAGTTAACAAAGGCCCATGGATTAATCCATGAGCCCACGTGCCATTTGTAAGTATAAATACACCTCTCCATGCCTTGGAGAGGTGGTTGGTTGGTTGTATTTTTCACATAGTTATGCATTTCATGTTCTTGTCTTTCTCTCTCTAAAATACTTCTTTCCTTCCCACTTTCTCTATCTAGTTCTTGTTGTTAGAGATTACTAATATTCTTTAATTGGTATCAAGAGCCATGGAGTGGTGTGTTTAGTTTTTATGTTTAATTTTTTTGGTTCGTGTCATATTGCAAGAATTGTTGTTCCTTTTAGTTTTTTCTTGTTGATTCGAAGCTATTTGGGTACACTAAAAGATCATTTACCTTAGTAAATTTGATCTATTATCTTTAGGATATAGGTGTACAAGCTTTAAATCAAGAAAAATTTCATTTTTGTTATTTTTTTGTGTTCGAAAACCTTATAAAGAGCAAAATCTTGATTTTAAAAATTTTAGCCTAAAAACCTTAAAGTTCTCATTTTTCTTGTTCCTATAGGTTTAGTAACACTAGTTGTACAAGTATTTTTGCAAAACAACCATCAAAAGGGTGTCTTTTTGTGTTTATAAATTTTTGGGTTTCGAAATAGAGGAAGTCGAACAACTGAAGTCGAACAACTGAGTCGAACAACTCAAGTCGAACAACTGAAGTCGAACAACTGAGTCGAACAACTCAAGTCGAACAACCTGAGTCGAACAACCCAAGTCGAACAACCTGAGTCGAACAACTCAAGTCGAACAACTCACTTTAGTTGATCCGTACAACTCACTTTTAGTTGGAAATCCGAGCAACTCATTCAGTGGAAATCCGAACAACTCACTTTATGTTGAAACCGAAAAACACTTTAGTGGAAACCGAACAACTTAATTTTTTAAATTATACGGTTTATTTCTTTGACTTGTAAAATCCCGTGAAACATTAACTTATTTTTCCCGGTTTTGTCAAGAATTGTAAAATCCCGTGTAGTTTAAAGAATTAAAACACTTAAAAGGACAACTTAATTAAACACAAATTCTTTCTACCACCGTTCGATCAAACAAGTAATCTTTTAACATACAAATTTCTCAATGACGACTCTTGCTGACAAAGCGATCCTTTCGGGTGCTGACAATCGTCCACCTATGTTGGAAAAGGATATGTACGATTCTTGGAAAAGCAGAATGGAGCTATACATGATGAATAGACAACATGGAAGAATGATTCTTGAATCCGTTGAAAATGGTCCACTCATTTGGCCTTCAATTGAGGAAAATGGAGTGACAAGACCAAAGAAATATTCTGAGTTATCTGCTACGGAAGCAATTCAAGCTGATTGTGATATCAAAGCAACAAATATCATTCTCCAAGGACTACCACCTGAGGTCTATGCGTTGGTTAGCAATCATAAAGTCGCCAAGGAACTATGGGAAAGAATTCAACTTCTCATGCAAGGAACTTCATTGACGAAACAGGAAAGAGAGTGTAAGCTTTATGATGAATTCGATAAGTTTGCTTATAAGAAGGGGGAAACACTACGTGATTTTTACTTGAGATTTTCACTGCTACTCAATGACATGAACATCTACAATATGAAACTGGAACAATTTCAAGTAAACACCAAGTTTTTGAATACTCTTCCTCCTGAATGGAGCAAATTTATGACAGATGTCAAACTGGTTCGGGATTTGCACACAACTAACATTGATCAGCTTAATGCATGAACGCAACTCAGATCCACTTGCATTGGTTGTAATCCATCAGATGACTCAGTCTCCTTATCAAACTCGTCAAAACTCATACCAAAACACTCAATTTCAACCACAAGTTTCACCATATCAATCTCCACAGTATGGATCACCTTATCACTCTCAATAATACTTAACTCATCAATCATCAACACCTCTTTCAATCACTTATTCATCCAATGATTATCAATCATCAATTCACCATAACGTTTATTCTCCATCATCATCTATCCCTTAATTGGAATGTGCTCCCACAGTTAACCAATAATCTAAATTTTCCCAACCAGACTCAGGTCTAATTATTCTAGTGTTCTAGAAAGGTGATGATCCCATTGATGTCATCAATCACATGATGTATTTCTTGACTGTTGTTGTCATTTCCCGCTACCCTACTACTAATAATCAGCTGAGGAATTCGTCAAACCCTAGGCAACAAGCTACCATTAATAATGGAAGAGTGACATTACAACCAATTTAGGGGAAACAAACGTCTTTACATGCGGGTACTATAAGGACATACACTCCAGGAGCAAGTGGAAGCAATTATGGGAAACAAAGGACTGTTATCTGTTACAACTGCAAAAGGGAAGGCCATATGTCCAAACAGTGCACTAAACCTAAGAGGAAACAGGATGATTCTTTGTTTAAGGATAAAGTGTTGTTGGTACAAGCTCAAGCAAGTAGTCAAATTCTACATGAGGAGGAACTTGCATTTTTGGTAGATCTAAGAATTCCAGAAGGTCAAACCACACAGACTGTCATTACTCATAATGCTGCTTATCAAGCTGATGATTTGGATGCATATGACTATGATTGTGATGAACTTAACACTGCCGAAGTTGCTCTCATGGCGAATTTATCTCATTATGGTTCAAATGCTCTTGCTGAGGTACACAATCATGATAATATGAATAATAATATG
>BQNB010000419.1:0-10649 GCA_026074375.1 Tanacetum coccineum | reverse complement strand
GGAGTAGAGTAGGGCGAAGAGGTGCTTCGTTACCGAACCACTATAAATCCTCGCGTTGTGGTTTGATTGTTCTTACTCTTATCTCTTGTCTTACTTTATCATTTCATATACTTATATTGTTCATATTGTGCAAGCATTGAATTCATAAAAAGTCGAATCTAAGTTTTACAAACAAACATAAACCTTAAATTAAAAAGCGATAAACTAATCAACCCCCTTCTAGTTTTCCACATACTCATTATTTAACGACACGTTTTAGTTATTCTCCACATACACTATATAACAAAAGTGTGGTAAGCCTAATAACCAACTAGAGTTGACTCGCCTAAGCTAGTTTTTCATGTATAAAAGGAAGTAAAATTTCTTTCTTGATTGGGAATATTTTCTCGAATATGGCTGATCATTCCAAGATGACAATACTAAATAAAAAAAAGTTATCAAGTTGGAGGGTATTTAGAAGGGGAAGTGATTTATGCACCATTTTTTTAGCCATACACCATTAAATGACACCGGTAATGCACACAATACAACATTGATATGCACGATTAGTGGTGTATGGCTAAAAAAAGTGGTGCGCAAATCCCTTCCCATTTAGAAGGGTTCAGAGATAGAAAAATAAAAAGGGTTATTACGAGATAAAGTTTAGATTATACTTAGTATTTATTTTAGGAAGCATATAGTAAAATCTATGTTTGAGGGTTGTTTTAAATGATACTCGTTGTGCTCGTTCTTGTACTCACGCCTTACTTGTTGAGGTTGTCGTTAGAAGCCCGCGGTTTCCCGACTTATCTTACTTTGTCGTTTTGCTCTCATCGCTATCATCTCTATTGTCATCATCATTGGTTATCATTTCGCGCAAGGTGAGTTCATAGCCTCGCCTTTACTTATTTACATGCTTTATAAACCCCGCGAGGGAGATACATGCTAAAACATCTACTTACGGACAATTAATTTCAAAACTATATGTTTTCCTAAATATATTATTGCTTGTGTCTAAGTCCATTCATGCCATAAGTACCCCACATCATAGACCATTAATCACTTTTGTGTGAACGCGAATATTGTGGATAGGCCTATCGGGATTGACGAATCTCGTTTATGTTAGCTGGATAGGTAACCAGACGCACTATATTTGTAACTCTAGGTATATGGCAATTACCTACACGGGGCCATTATTATCCTATATATCATTATGGATATATACTGTCAGTTTTGAGTGCCATGAGCTTAGATGCAATAATATTTATTTATATGGTGATTGTATTCGTTGCAATTATTACTACAACTTTAAAAACTTGATTGTCCATTACATAAACCTATGAACTCACTCAACCGTTGTGTTGACTTTTTAGCATGTTTTATCTTAGGTTTTCAGGTATTTTGCTTAGAGGGAAGCCGCGCGGATATGTACTAGAGACTCTACATTTTTATACATTCGACAAAACTTTACTTTTCAAGACATTGTGTATTGTTAAACTATTGGGACCTATTCATAAACTCTGATATTTTAATATGTCGAATGTGAAAAATTATTTCTAAAACGTCTCATTTTAGAGGTCGTTTTCCGTGACTTGTACTTTGTAACTATGACGTCTCACCCCAATGTTGTATTCCGCTGCGTTTTGGATTTTTGGGGGTGTTGCAGATTGATATCAGAGCACTGTTCATAGAGAACTGGGTCATTTTTAAAACCTAGACTATGACTACTTTTCAAAATTTAGAGGCTCTCCTCTTGTTTTATCCGATATCCGTGCGCGCATGCTCCCTGATCCTTTATAAGCTCTCTTTTGCATCTCTACTACTATTACATGGATAATGAGTATTTAACACTTGGCTATGATTTCGCCCTCTTAAGTCTATCTTATGACGTCTTACTATTTACCTTGTAACAGTCAGTTATATAAATATTGACCACTCCGATTATCGCGTACTTCTTGATTTCTCATTTACTCCCTCGAGCATTAATGTTGGTATTATATAAGGATACCCATATATATGAGCTACTTTCTTTTCGATCTCTTACGCTTACCTTTAGGATTACCGCTACCTACTTATATAAAAGTAATTTATATAGGTGTTGACTATTTTTGATCACTTATGTCTACCTTCTAGAATGTCTCTATATTTTTATATAAATATTGTTTATATAAATACTAATACTCTTCTCTTAAGACATTGTGAGTGACACAATGGTCTCTAAACTTCTCTTAAGACATTGTGAGTGACACAATGGTCTCTAAACTTATCTTAAGACATTGTGAGTGAAACAATGGTCTCGTTTATTTCTAAGACATTGTGAGTTGCACAATGGTCTCTAAAACTCTTCTAAGACGTTGTGAGTTACACAATGGTCTCTAAAACTTTTCCAAGACTTTATGAAGGATACTATGGTCTTCACAACTTTTTCATGACTTTATATAATACCATTTTTGATGATATCAAAACTCGACATAGTTTGTCAATCCCATTGGTTATTTACTATTCGATTCTGAGTTTGAACACTCGCCTCGTACTTTTAAAACGCATACGTCATCATGTAACCCACCGCATTTAATCATGTCGGCTAATTGGAATACGACAACAAAAATTTTCGCCTCGTACATGCCGTTTTAGGGCATCTACTTTTGTGAACGCGATTGATTAATGTTTTATTATTCTTCTCGTTACTCCTTATGATTTTGGAGAATCATACCACCAAGGGTACACCTTCTATTTAATGTAACTTTTGCTTTGATTTAATATCATGGTTTTGTGCCGACTATACTTAAGTATGATGATTTATAATCTCTTTATTTAAATGAATTGGGACGCCTCTTCATTTGGATAGAGAAGTTATAAATCGTCGAAGCATAAGTTTCTAATTCTTATTTACATGGATTGGGACGCCTTTGGATGTAAATAACGAATTATAAATAAGTGGACTTAAATATATCCGACATAGTTTGTGTACGAGCAACTCTCTTACAATTCTTAATTTGTTTGTACGAATCATTCCTTGTCATCGTTCATCTAATCATTATCGCTATCATTGTTGTACGAATGAGTCTTTAAACTCTTTTCGATTCATAGTTCGTTGTATGAATCTTTTCAAATGTGTACCGATCGCAGCGAACTTAACAAGCTAACCGCTAAGAACCGTAATCCGCTTTCGAGAATCGACAACTTGTTTGATCAACTATAATGTTCTAGCGTACACTAGAAGATTGACCTATGATCAGGTTATCATCAACAACTCCCGCTAAAGTGTTTGGTATTGTGTCTTTTACTCCCAGACTTTGGAGACACTACATATACAGTACAAAGTGTACAGTGAATACGGATCACAAAAGTCTTCAGTACACCCTCGACCAAAAGGAACTTAGCATGAGACAATATCGATTGATTGAGTTTCTCAGTGATTACGATTGTGAGATTCGTTATCACTCAGGTAAGACGAATGTCATAGCTGATGCCTTGAGCCGAAAGAGAAGGATCAAGTCATTACAAGTTCAAGCCTTAATAGTGATAATTCACAACAACTTTCCTACTCATAAAACTCAACTAATGCATACCATTTACTCAATCCATTTGAGAGACTTATTCTTTCTAGCCTTACACGTATCCTAGTATGCAATTAGTTTATTAAAAACTATTGCCACCACATTTGAAAAAGTAACCACGTTAGTGCCTTAAAATAATGCATGGCAAACTAGTGTAATGATTAATCTAAGCTATGCCTAAGTAAAATACTAATAGACACCTGATGTTTCATTTATCATTTTCTTCTTTATTTAAGTGCATGGAAGATGAAGTAGACAACAAGATTGAATGCTTAGAATATACTAGGATGCAACTTTGATTTGTTTCTTGTCAAATGAATCATCTTTGGTAAGCGGAGGCCACTTTTTGAAAGGATAAGGAACTGATCATGTATGAGTCACATAAGTCCAAGTACTCAATTCACCCTGGATTGGACATGTTGTATCATGATCTCAAACAACTATATTGTTGGCCCAATAAGAAAGCCGAAGGCGCCACTTATGTCAGCAAGTGCCTAGTGTTTGCCAAAGTTAAGACATGATGTCAGAAACCGTCATGGTTATTGCAACAACCTGAGTTTTCCACATGGAAAAGGGACCAAATCACAATGGACTTCATCACCAAGTTACCAAGGACATCGAACGAGTATGACTCAATTTGGGTCATCATCGATCGTCTGACTAAATTTGCTCATTTTATGTCGATCAAGGAATAGACAATATGGAGAAACTTACCCAGATTTACTTAAAGGAAGCCGTTCCCAAACACGGAGTGCCAGTATCGATCATCTCCGATAAAGATATCCGATTTGCATCAAGATTTTGAAGTTCACTCTAGAGAGCATTGGGAACTCTTCTGGACATGAGCACTGCTTATCACCCGCAACTCGATGGTCAATAGTGAAAGGATCATTCAGACCTTGGAGAACATGTTGCATACATATGTCATCGACTATACTAATGTGAAGCGTAAACCCTTGAAATTCCAAGTTGGAGATAGAGTTATGTTAAAAGTCTCGCCTTGGAAAGGCGTAATTTGTTTTGGAAACGTGGCAAACCAAGTCCATGATACATCGGGCCATTTAAAATCCTGACTAGGATTGGTCCGGTGGCATATAAACTCGAACTACCGCAAGAATTAAGTGAAATCCATAATACCTTCCATGTGTCAAATCTAAAGAAATGTCTGTCTGACGAAAACCTTGTCATCCCATTAGATGAAATCAAAC
Source organism: Tanacetum coccineum (assembly GCA_026074375.1). Classification (NCBI taxonomy): domain Eukaryota; kingdom Viridiplantae; phylum Streptophyta; class Magnoliopsida; order Asterales; family Asteraceae; genus Tanacetum; species Tanacetum coccineum. Next base: position 5,902 of record BQNB010000419.1, on the reverse strand, counting down.
TCGATGACAAGCTACATTTTATAGAAGAACCTGTTGAAATAATAGACCGAGAGGTCAAACAGTTGAAACAAAGCTGAATCCCCATTGTTAAAGTACATTGGAATTCTCGCCGAGGGCCAGAATATACCCGGGAAAGAGAAGATCAAATGCGACAAAAGTATTCGCATCTCTTCTCGGGCACATAAAACTAAATCACGAGGACGTGCTTCCTCTAACGGGTGGAGACTATAGCAATTCGTAATTTTCGGGTCAATATTTGAACCCCGAATTTCGTCAATAAATTTAAATTTTCTTAAATTATTATTTTTATGAGTTACGGTAGGTTATTCCGCGTACATCGTAAAATGTACATTTAGTATTAACCCGCCTCTCGACTAAATATAGTCGTCTACATGCTTAATGCATTTTTTTTTTTTTTTTACTTATATATGTTGTATTTTTATTTCTCACTTTTACGTATACCTTCACGTCTTGCCGCGTACGCCATAAAACGTTTATTAAATGTGATCCCAACTTTAGACGAAATATACTGTAATACCTCGTGAATTCGGGTCAATATTTTTAATCCATATTCTATTATTTATTTTACTTTTGAGTAAAAATTATTATTACGATCAACCGGATAGATTATCTCGTGTTCGTAATAAAACGTTTATTAAAAGTGAACCCGACTTTAGACTAATTATTAGTCTACCTGCTCTACGTATTTTTATTATTTCAGATAAGTATCATATATGTTAAAATTTTAATTTTATCATATACGTTTATTTTTCGTGGTTCCGCCTTGACTCTTGCTAAATTTTACGTCTATACCCGTTGACCCTAAAACTACCTACTTATTCTAAAAATTATAACAAGATAAAATAATAAAAGTTATATATCGAGACATATCTAAAATGGTAACACGTTACCATCAATGTGGCATAACAATAGTTCTACCTATTGCCTAACATTACACACGTGCATGCAAACATTTGATTTCATCGGCAAAAGCTATCTAGCAACATTAACGAATGTTTTATATAATTTTTCCAAACCCAAAACAAGTCCTTAGGAGTAATGGTATTACAAAAAAAAGCAATATGTCGTCAAGGGAGTGACTCGAACCAAGGTCTACGCAATAAAATTGAGCATGCCAACCACTAGACTAGTACCCGCCTGTTGTGTATATATTCAGTCATATTTACATATGGTCACAACATATTTTTTTGTTGCAACACTTTCATCCTATGCTAGCTAATGGTCTGTTGTGTGCATAGATATATTTTAGCCATAATATGTATTAGACGTGCGCAAACCGGTTAACCAGTTTCGGTTTCGGTTCGGTCAACAGGAACCAGTTTCGGTCAACGAACCAGTCGAAACCGGTTTGGAAGAAACCGAAACCGGTTTGAAACCGGTTTGTGTGCGGTTTGTAGTCGAACCGGTCACACCGGTTTGGAACCGGTTCATGACCGGTTAACCACCCAAACAGGTTTTGACCGCTTTGTTTTTTTTTCGTTTTTCGTCGTTTTGTACGGTATAAACCGAATTAACTTCAACTTTTATTTAATAGAAACCCTAATACATCAGAAACGAAATACATTGGAAAGGAAAATACAACACAATGCAAGGAAATTTAAAATACAACATCAACAACATAATGCAAGCGAATTAAAAATACAACATACTAATCGAAAATTAGTAATCATCTATTCATCTTCGGTTTCGCTGCTCATCATATAATCATATTGTGGTCCTCCCAGAGACAGAGTGTCTTCGCTGCTAGCATCTAGTGCAATTTCTTCATCGGATAGTGGAATGACTTCATTTCGTTGCACCTCGTCATCAAAGACATCTTCTTCAAAGTCTAAGGGTGTTTCAAAAGGGCCATTTTTGTCTTGTTACCGGCTTTTAGCATCCAATGATCCCTTCAAACACATTGCACATCTTTAAAGACGCCGGAGAGAGTCTGTTTATTTGATTTTTTTTTACCCCTTTTCGATTACAACACCCCTCACTTGTTGAAATACGGATTCAGAAGCTACCAGAAGAAGCTTGTACACTTAATTATATCCATGCCATTGGCGGGATAGAACGGGAAAAACAATTGTTTTCCTTTTCTCTCCAAAAACCTAAGACATCAAAAGTTGCAAACGCTTGTGGGATGAAGATTTGTGACAAAATCCGAATTGCCATATCGCTCATATCCCGCTAATACAATGTAATGATCAGTCCATGCATTTTTTGTATTGCTTTTTAAACCGTATTGACAAACGGATAATAATTATTTTCGCCACTCGCCTTCGAAGAAGTAGCCCCACCACTTTTGAGATGATGAGTTGGGTTACCATATTTTGCATAATAAAGATTATACAAACCTTCCAAAGATTCTTTAAAATAACTTTTTGACTTAGATGCAAAATGATCGTCAAAAAACTCTAAATCCGTACTTATCGACTCGATAAGATAGTCTACCCCGTTTACGTATAAACAATGTATTTAAAGCGGTTGCCACAAGGTAATTATCGTTTGGCATGTGTTTGAAAATACGTCCTAAGTTTTTTCCTTCATAGGTTTAATCATACTACATAACCCCCTCAAATTCATATTCGCTTAATACCGTACTCATGGAAGAAAAATTTGTTGAAGTACCAATGGAGATGTTTTGTTATTAAACCCCCCGATACAATTCTGGGCATTGATTAAACACATCAAGTAATTTGGTTACAGTTGAATAATCACCAATTTTCATTCGTAAAATGATAACACCTATTTCCTTATTGGCCAAAGGTCATGAAAATAACGCAAAGTAATTTTGTTGTTTCAAACCCACTTAGAACACTGATAAGTGAGATTCATCGTGTTGGAACGTCTTAATTTGATCGAAAACAAGGTTTCTCTGCATCTTTAACAGATTTTTAACATAGCGTTGTCTGTTCTTGCACTGATTGAAAAATATCTTTTAACATTGTCTTAAAAGACTCTCTTATGCATCAATCGCGGGGACTCCAAAACCAGCTTGCACAACAAGTTAATGAAGTTTGCAACACAACGACTATGATAAAACCTACCCCCCATTGGTGGATCGTATTTTAATTTTAGTTTATCCATGGCGGATGTATTGTTGCTAGCATTATCTAATGTAATTGACATAACTTTATCTTTCAAAATAAAATTGGTAAGGACTTGTATCAACATTTTAAACAAGGCTTCACCCGTGTGAGAAGACGGAAGCTCTTCGAATGAAATGACCCACTTCATCATTTGCCAAGTACCGGGTTCAATCCAATGTACGGTAACACACATGTAAGAACTGGGCACCCCATGAGGAGCGGACCATACATCCGTTGTTAGGTTGACACAAGCATTTATGTTACCAAAACTATCAATTATTTTATGTTTAGCCGCCAACCATAATTTCATTAGATCACGTTTGAGAGTAGAGCGACTTACATGAGTGTATCTTGGTTGCATAGTGTTATGGAACACCCTCTTTGTTTGCTCGTGGTCAAAGTGGTTGAACGGTAACGCTCGTTGAATCACCAAACCCGCGAATTGTTCACGAAGATAATCCGGATCGTACCTGAAAACACTCTCATCTCGAGCCATAGACGTTTGCCCCGCTTTCGGATTCTGGTTCTGCTGTGCCTTTATTGCTTCACAATGCGGATGAGTTATATGATTCCTCAACGTCGTGTTAGAACCCTGCGATAAGAAATGAAAGCAATGCTTGCATTGAGCTTTTTGCGAGTTGTCGGTCATTATGCAAAGGTTAAAGTCTTTCAAAATCTGGAGGTTTTGATTGGTTGATATGATTTCACGAATTGTCGGTGCACTTGTTAAACCAACACCGGTGGCAGTTGAGGCGGATGTGGATTCACTTGCCATTGAAAGAAATTTGGTTTTGCTTTGGATAGTTTTTTTGCTTAGGATTGTATTGTAAGTTGTGATTTGAACTCTAACACAACACATCAATTTATAATCATTAAAAGTGCTAAATAACAAACACTACACCCAAGAAAGTCAGAAAAATGGGTCCCCCCACGTGTTAAAAGCTTAATATTCGAAATTTGAAAATTTTGTATTGGCTCCCGATCGGTTCGGGTTGAAACCGGTTTGGGGAAACCGGTTTTCCAAACCCGTCGAAACCAAGAAAAACCAAACCGGTTCCAAACCGCCGGTTTGGCCAAGAACCGAAACCGGTTTGGTCAAAACCGGGGTTGACCGATTCGGTTTTACGGTTTCAAACCGGAACCGGTTTTTAAACCCGGTTTTTTTGTGCACCTCTAATATGTATAATAGTCAAATTAAGATATACAACAAATGTGCTAAACAAAACTTTGATACCCGCGCTTCGCCGCGGAACGTTTTTAGCGCGGAACGTTTTGCATAAAACATGAACATGTATGAGTACACAAACATAATCATTTCAAATATATTTATGTTGCAGAATTGTTTAGTTCATATAGCTATTAAAATACCTATATATATACATTACCACCACCTGTCATAATCTATTAAATTCTATTGTAACCGAAACTCTGTGTGAAACAACTTTGCGGCACATAAGCCTTTGCAATAAAGCTTTTATATAAAAAAAACAACCGATAAATGATGCAATTTTTCACTCCTACAATTTGGCACGACTCCCTTAATCCAAGGGGAAAGAGTTTACAAAAGGCTGCTTCATGTGCCAGTTATGACTCCCTTTTATGTGGTCAACTTTTGCAGCAACAATCGCTCATACTGTATCTGATACATTAAAAATATATACAATAAAGGTAAGTAAGGCATATAAGGCAGAAGAAACTACAAAGCCTGTGCATAGTGCATTAAAGATTGCAGAGGGGTGAACCAACAACCTATGATTCTATGAACCAAGTAAATAGTCTACTTTCTCTATCTGACGCATTATAGGTGGCACATTTACCCTTTCGCGTTAAAAAAGGTCATTTATGATTACATTCGGTTGATATGACCCATTTTAACCCGAACACAAAGATGACTTGTTGTGACCTGAACCCGTATGAAGTCTTCATCTCATAGAATCTCCTCTACCGTGAGTCAACTACTGTAAGACAATAGGTTCCTTGAGCTAAATGGATAATCTCTTTACGTGGGACGAAGTCCTTGCCACCATTTATGTCGTCGATCAAATGCATGCGCGCAACAAATTTTTCAAACGCAAACTGAACACTTATAGTTACCTGGTTATGGCCACCGCAACTGACATACACATTACAAAATGTGAATAAGGGGATACAGATTTATGTTATTCTAACAACTTATCAACATCTAAGGATAATGAACAAACTGATTGTTTAACGGGTAAAATAGAGTCAACTGTTAGCATTATTTTTGTTTTTTTAATAATTAATTTGAGCCTTACCTGTTTGACCCGTTTCGCTCTTAGCCAATTTATTTACCCATTTGACCCGTCATTTAACAAATGCAGCCCACACTGATTAGTTTTCATGCAAAATAAGTTGTAACGCACATCTAGTCTACTATCAATAATCTAAGATACCTATGTCCTTGTCTTCAACTTATGTTCAATATTCACGACCTTGGTGATACCCAACAAACTAAAAGGTGATTTGCCCTCAGTAACACGTGACCACATTGTGGCGGAAAACCCACTCCCACTCCCATTTGACCTTTGTAATACTACAAACCAAAATATGACAACACAACCAACACGATCATAAACTAAAAAACAAAACAAAACATACCGTATAACGAATCACAATTCTCTGCCTCTTTCTTAACAACATTCAAGCACCGAATCAATAAGTTCCACGCCCTTTATATAGTGTCTTTAGCTTAGTTATTCCTATTGGTTACCTAAATGTGAGTCGTAGTATGCCCTACAGTTTAACCAATCTGAAAACCGAAAACATTTATCAAAATGAAACAGATA
>BQNB010000418.1:172772-175340 GCA_026074375.1 Tanacetum coccineum | reverse complement strand
ATTGTCCCCAATGTTCTCTAGAAGTACCCGTTAAAACAGATAAAGGGAAAAGAAAACAAGGAAAAAAAACTAGTACTCCCCTAGTTTACTCAATAATGAAGAAGAAACATGCGATAACTGGTTAAATCGTCCTCCGAGGATCATTAAGAACTTCCAAGCTTCTTCTCATCAAATATAACCTGTAATCAAAGACAAGGACAACTACACCAAGCATAAAATGTGCGATATACCAATATACAATATGAATTTAGGGTTCGACTAGATAGATAAGATGAGATAATTGTTAAACTCATTAAGTTTTTACAGGTTTATAACAGAATAATACCTATATTAAATGTTATGCAAGTTTATTTTCAAAAATAATTAAAAACTTTAAGTTTTCTGAACCTAGGCGTTTGACGCCGTCAGGGTTTTTGTGACCCCATCACAGGTGTCATGGTGACGGCGTCGCGTGTAAATCATGACGCCGTCTAAACAGTCTATGAAAACGAATTTTTTGTTTTTGATGAAAAATTTATTGCACTTGATTCCATAAGTTAATTCCTGTACAAATAGCTGCGTAAAACCCGAGATTTAACAATTCAAACATATGACTCGAAACTAACGCGAATTAATCTAAACAATTCATTTAACATGTTTGAATTTGGCTCAAAAGCCGGATAAATTCCCTACACTTATTGTTTGCAAAATACCTTTGATTGAAATTAAGACGATGTTAAAGACAAACAAAGCATGATTACAAGATAGTTCAAACATAATAAAACAAATGATAAAGAATTAAAACACACATGACACTCCTAATTTGCGGGAAAAGTAAATTGGGTTGCCTCCCAAGAAGCGCTTTTCTTTATTAACGAGTCTTGTAGCTAGACTCGAAGTCACACGTTAAGTGTCGTAGAAGTGGTCTAAGTCGATGATTTCTCTTGGACTTTCTCTTTTAGAGAGCTTCCTAGTAGTGGGGATTGATTGTAGGGTTTTGATAAATTCCTCTCCATCGGGGTCAATTAGTCTAATCTTGGCATGCCATGATCCATCTCTGTGTTTAGGTGGTTTGTCCCAGTTAATTGGTTTTTTAATTAAGTCCTCTGATTCCCACATGTTACACTTAAGGTTAATATGTATGGCTCTAAGGAATTCTACCATTCTCCTAAACACTAAGGTATCCTTAAAAGGATTAAGCTCGGCATCTCTGGAAATTTCCCATTCTTCGGGCAAATGGCAGTCTAAGAAGTCTTTCCTTGCTTAGTAAGGGGGTTTTGCGCCTATTCCATCCGAGCTAGGTCAGGGTTTATAAGATTCCCTTTTTCTAAGTGTGGTCCAATAAGGTGCTTCCTCCTCACCTAAGTCTACTCCTTTTACACCGAATACTGACCTAGTGATTCCTTCTCCTACCGTTATTTTAGCCATCCTACATTCTATAACTGCGTTGGCGGTAGCTAGGAATCTTCTTCCTACCAGCAAAGGGGTCTCAGGGTCCTTCTTTATATCAATTATGTAAAAGTTATTTAATAGTTTTAGTTTTCCTATGTGGACTTCTACGTCTTTCACAATCCCGACGGGGTAGGATTTGGTTCCGTCAGCCAATCCAAAGATATGGTCAGTCTCTTCTAATAGTCTGATGTTAAGCTTTTTGAAGAGGTAAACTGGGATTATGTTTACGCATAATCCTAGATAAGCCAAGGTGTCGAAAGGTTTTGAGTCCCCTAATCTACAAGGTATCGTGAATAGTCCGAGGTCTTCCGTTTTTGCAGGTACTTCTCCTTGGACAAATGCTGATACGTTTTTGCCTAGTTCTAAGTTCTCTACATATTTATCTAATATAGCATTATAGATTGGAGCGTGGGCTAGGACTTCAAGAACCGGTAGGTTAAGATGCAAATCCTTAAATTCATCTTCAAGAGTTGGTTCGGGTTCCTCTGGTAGTTGTGGTTTGATTTCAACCACGAGTTGCTGCAGGCTTGTTTGGGAAGTGATTGCCTCATTGAAATATGCCTTGATAGCATTGATTAAGGTGGACGGATGAGATGAGCATTGTGGGTCTATTGTTGGGTAAGAATAAGCAAACGAAACTGGATGAGTCCCTAGTTTCGGGTTCTTAACCGTATCGCTAGGTAGCATGCCCGCTATTTGATCGATGATGGCCTTCAACACAGTGTCGATTTTGTTGGTCATCTTACTTTGCTGTTGTTTGAAATCGGCTTTAAACTTGGACAGTCTAGCATCTTGAGATGCCATGAACTCGGAAACCAATCCTTCTATATTCGATTAGTTGTTAAAATTTTAAGGACGGTTGTTGAAGGGACGGTTCAGGATCGAACCGTTGGGTTAGAACCAGTTAGGTGGGTTTGAAAAATTATTTTGGGAATTTTGATGTCACCATGATAGATTGTAGGTATCACCAAGATTGTTTTGCACGGGCTTGAAGGTATACCACTTACCTCTCGCTTCATCGGTATGCAAGGACGCGTATTCAACAAAGGCTTGTTCGGGGGACCACTGTAGATCTCACATGAGGTAGTGATTTTGTTTACTTGGGTAGGTTGTGTCGGAGCAAGATGAGCTTCCATC
>BQNB010000418.1:160272-167772 GCA_026074375.1 Tanacetum coccineum | reverse complement strand
CTTGGAGAATAGGTTCAGGAAGGCTTGTTCCGTCTAACAGGAAATTTCTAAGGGTGAGAGAAGTTATTTTTGTGTTTTTGTTTTATGGAAAGCAAGTAAATCATATATTTGAGAGGAGGTTTGGTTTTAGCTATTATAAATTAATTTACGTAATGTGATAACAATAAGATAAAAGACTGTTTATTTAAATATTGTATTACTCTCCTAGATTGCTTCTCTCTAGTGTTGTTGCCTTGTTCTTGCCTTGTCACACTTGTGATGATCTGTGTAACTATTTCCTAAAGCATGAACGAATTACATGAACCTGTCGTCTACTTAGTAAGCCGCTAGAGCAACGCACATGCAAGGTAGTATGAAGACTATTACACGGCCCCTAGGAGTACACTAAGTGCATGTGAAATATATTAAGAGTGGATTAACCATATTAGGGGTCAAGGTAGTATGAAGACTATTATCCGATGGTATCCTTTTTACACAATCACGTTTTCCAAGATATATCAACAACGATACAGACAAAAGCTGATTTTCTAAGACTTAACGTGCACATCCATCACAAGAAGCAACACCGCTAAGATCTACATGCTAGGTTTCATACAATCATAAATAAACACAATGGGAGGTTTAGCCAAGCATGTTAAAGATAAAGCAAGAACAATAAATCAAACACATAGACATATTGAACAATTAAGTAAACCTTACTTGATTAAAACATGAATTAGAAGAGGTATAATAGGGTTTTTAGGCCCTAAAATCATCTCCCACAGCTACTAAACGAACTAGGGCTCGCAACCTCTTTTTATTTTAAAGTCACACACTCAAAACCCTAAATTCGGGTTTGTATATATAGGAAAAACGCTGTGACGGCGTCGCGTTTTAATCGTGGCGCCGTCATGAAAGAGAATATTCTAGATAATGGGCTAGGTCGTATGCTCTGACGCCATCGTAGAATCATGTGACGCCGTCTTGATCTTCGTGGTGACGGTGTCACGTTGTATCTGTGACGCCGTCTCTAGCCACTATAGAGAAATTCTTGATCAATGTTGGTGTAGGTTCGTAGTCTTGTCTATTTTTTCTCTAAATGAGCCCAAGTCATGTGTAATTCTTCCAAATGTCTTCCAAATGAGAAATACCTGAAAAGGAACGATTAAATACCTATTTTGGGTATAAATGCGCGATTTAGGGGGTTAAATGACCCCGAAAAAGTGTATAAAATGACACCTCATCAAATACCCCTACACTTGGGATTTGCATGTCCTCAAGTAAATGGGCTTTTCTACCTAGACAATAACAATATGAGGGGTCATTTTACCTACGCTTTAAACATATTCTTCAACACAACCTTCTAGACCTCGTAATTAAAAGCACGGAAAGTATATACTAGCACCTCACACGAGTGTTTAGGATTCTCTCTTTCACTCAAGTGTATAATGAATTATAACATATGGGGCAAATAGAAAATCACACTCATTATCTGTCATAGCATATAAATTACCATAGGCTTAGTAAAGGATCAAACCTCCACCGCTAGGTGCAAGCATTATTCATTACTATCTAAGAGGTCTTTATAAAGGGTTGTGGGGTGTACGTGTAAGATAAAATATAATGGAAACGGAAACGGATGGGATACATTTGGGTGGTAACTTTGGGTGAATTTAGGGTGGAAGGGTTAGCTAATTATCTACACAACTCTACATCAATCTCTTTCTTTTTCTTTTCTTATTTTTTTAATAACATAATACATCACATAGGGTTTATAATACGTACCCCTACACTTGAGCTTTTTACATGCTTGATATTCACAATCTAACTAATGACCCGTGTTGAAACTAAAGATCGTTTAAAGCTCAGATTGTTTAGATCTAATCTAGGATAATAATAACATTGATAATAAATTTTGTACATCGGAATTAACACATAAAGAACAATGTTATTCAACAACGTTATACCAAACATTCCAAGCCCCAATATTATTTGATTAGAATAATACGGTTACATCAATGAACTGTAACAGGATCAAGTTACCTTGACCTTGAGGCTAAACCTAACATATGGCGTCTATATCTCTACGCTTGGAATACACATACACACACACACACACACACGTTTAGGTACAGGAACTCGCGAATTGTACACTAAACCTAATAACATGTATCTCTTTATATACTAGAGATATTAGGTTTTACAAAGGATGAGTATTAGGAAACTAAATCTTCCTAACTTTTACAATTATCTTCTAGAATCTTCAAAATCTTCCATCTTTTGAAGAATTCCTCCTTTGCCTTTTAAGTCCTTCATCTTTCATATGTTTTGTCTTATCAACTCAAATATAATTCCCAACAACCCATTTTGAGGTGGATCAAAATAATATGGAGATAATTTGACAAACATATAGGGGTATTGACTTAACTTTTCTTCCCCATTCTTCTACAAAATAAATACTACCATGAATCCCAATCGTCCCAAAACTGTATTTACAAAGATAAGGACTTAGCAACCGTGTACTCAAATAATTAACTTGGGTTATCACAATAATGTACTAAAGGCGAGTACATATAAGGTAGGCTAAGGCTTTTTGGGAATAACGATTGGTTTAAAGGTGACAATGCTCTTCATTAATAATCTAGAATCCACTAGAAAATTACGAGAACCGTGACAAAGGATAGGCTTGAAGGGTTGTGCTAGGGTATCCTGCACTAAAGGTGAGTGCATGGCAAGGGTGTGGGATAGTTATATGATCGGTGTGACCATCATAACAATTACTCAGACTCTAAGGTACATACTTGCTCTAAAGATTGTTTAAAATCATATGAAGCTCTTCAAAAACAGTATGATCAACAGCGTGAAGCTCTTAATAAATCTAATCTAGAAATAATAGGTTATCAAATGGGATTAGAATCATTAGAAGCTAGGATAGTTGTTCATGAAAAGAATGAAGCTGTTTATAAGAAGATAATAGCATTTTTTAAAATAAATGTTACCAGTGAAAGACATTCTATCAAAGACCTCAAAAATCAGTTAAGAAGAAAGCTTTAAAAAGAGAAATAGATGATTTGAAACTTAAACTAGAAAAATTTGAAGAATCATTGAAGAATCTAATTAAACTGACTAATAGTCAAATAAGTGCTAAGACCAAAAGCTGGTCTTGGTTATGATAGTCAAATGAATGAGGGTGAATTGAATAATATTACATGGAATATAGAGTGAATGGTTCAAATTGTGTTTTTAACAGAAGAAAAAGTGATGTGATGAAGTCCAATAAATGATAGATTCATAATAGAGTGAAGGGTTTCATTGCAGTTCCCCCTCCCTACACTATGAACTACATGCCTCAAGACCCTGACTTATCTTTTGCTAGGTTAACTTATCTTTTGTTGGGTTAGATGAATCTATTTTTAGGTCTGCAGACAGAAAGACCACCACTAGTGTGCCTGAAACTGAAACTAGTATATCTAAGACAAGTAAGGATGTTGTAGAAAAGCCTAAAACTGTTAGGCCTAGTGCTCGTATCATTAAAGACTAGGACACTGATAGTGATAATGATATTGTGTTTAGACCTAAATCTAATCAGACAAAACCAAAAGTATACTAAAATCAATTTTGTCAAATCTGGTGAGAATGTGAAATTTGTTAATAAGGAAAACACACATAGGCAAGTAGAGTATCCTAGGAAAAGTCAAAGTCCCTATGGGTAATAGAAGAAATGGAATGGATGAGACTCAAGAAACTAGGAAAATGGTTTTGAGTTTATAAAGAAAGCTTGTTTTGTATATGGGAGTTTCAACCATTTAATCAAAGACTGTGATTTTCATGAAAATAAAATGGTAGAAAAACTAGCGTTGAATAATAAGGGAATGGTTACTGGTCAAAGGGAAATTAGACAAGTATGGAACAATGCTCAGAGGGTGAACAACCAAAATAAATTGACTCACCCACATCCTAAAAGGAATTTTGTTCCAACAGCAGTTGCAACAAAGTCAGGACAAGTACCAGTTAATACTGCTAAGTAAAGCTCTCCAAGAGCAGCAACATTAATTAGTACTGCCAGGCCTGTTAATATTGATGCCCCTAAACCAAAAGTGAATGATGCATTACCCACAACATATTCTTATTTTAAATCACATTCACCAGTAAGGCTTTTAACTAAAAATCAGTAGCCAAAACCAATAATTTTAATGAAAAAGTTAACACTATTAGGGTTAACAATGTAACTACTGCTGGGCCAAAAGCAGTAGTTAGTGCTGCGGTGGGAAATGGGGAAAATGCTATTAAGTCCTCAGCATGCTGGATTTAGAGACCAACAGGAAATGTTATTGACCATAACTCCAAAGACAGTGGATCATACATGCTTAAAAGATTTGACTATGTTGATCTACAAGGCAGACTCAAGTCAGTAATGGCTTGGGTCCCAAGAGAAACTGACCTCAATCCGTTAGTATACATAAATATATGTAATATAGATATGTAATAGGATAGTATCAATTAAGAAGAGTGGGTAAGAATTCCGTAAGGATTTTTTAAAGGAAAATTACTTTTACCCAAAGTAAATGTCCCAAAAAAAACCTTCCTGGGTCGTTTCCCGACGAGGCGTGAATGGAAAATCATGAATAAGTTCGTGATCGTGTGTTTGAATGATCAATATTTGATTTGGTTTCCTATTTCTACAAATATAATGCAAAAACAAATAAGGGAAAAACAAAACGAAAGCAATTAGGGGGAGGGATAAAACACGAAAAACGTTAACGGGATCCTAAACCCGTTCTTTAAAAACCCAAATTCTAAAATTTTAACCCTACAAATGCAAATTTAATTTTTATAAATCCTAAATGATAAAAGAATATTTTAAAAAAAAGAATTATATTTTTTTTGACTTTTATATTATTTATTATGAATTAAAAACGGATTTAATCTAAAAAATTAATAAAAAATACTAAACTAATTTGGAAAATTCTGAAAAATTTGTGAAAAGTACTTTGCACTATGCTAAACCTAATAAAAAAAAAAATAAAACTGTGTTAATAGCTTATTAAAATAAGCTGTTAATAAGCTAAAATGGGCTGTTAAGCTTAATGGCTAAAAAGGTGTTATATAATTAATCTTGCAATCAATAACTGGAAAAGACCCAAGGGCATGTTGTAGTGGAAGTGTGTGTTAAAATGTGGTTGAGTTGGGTAGGGGTCAGGGGTTCGAGCCTTGCTCACCCTTGACTTCCCTAATTCCCATGTTTTTATTTTTGAAAATTTCTTTTTGAATAAGCTTTTAAAACCTAAAATAAGCAACATTTATGAAATGACTTTTTATAAAAACCTAAAATAAGCTAAACTGTTTGGCTTTTTAGACTTAATAAGCAAACATGAAAACTAATTAGCTCAAAACAGATTATAAGTTACACCTAATAAGCATTAGGGAACAAAAATAAGCAAATAAAAGAGTTAATACTAAGACTTGAATACAAAAATTACCTAAAAGGCTTTATACACTTAAAATACCTAAACAATAATGTAATAAGCTTAAATAAGCTCTACCCTAAGCTAAATAAGCTAACAATGACTAAAACCTAACCTAATAAGCTCAAATATACTCAGAATAAGCAATCCTAGAAGGCCATAAGCACAAACATCAAATGAGCTTATTTCTCAAAACAAGTAACCAAACAACCCAAAAGGCACTTTTCTAGCTTAATTTTAAGCTAGTAAATGGATCCTTATGGCTTAGAGACTTATAGCACTGTAAAGCTTATACAATAAGCTATCTAAATCATCAATCAGAAAACATTTTGAAAATCAAATAAGCTGTGAAAAAGGCTTATGAAAAAGCTGTTTACACTAAAATCCTATCTTTTTTGGTTTTTTTTTTCATTGTTAAGGACTAAAATGCAGGCCTACTTTAAGCTAATCAAATAAGCTCTAAACTAATATTTAAGCCAAAACAGATTTAATTGACCCTAAAATCTAGTTGTGCACCAATTTTTAAGGCTTGAAACTAAAGATTACCTACTTAAATTTTGAATTGAAAAAAAGTATTTTAAAGGATAATGAACAAAGAACTTTGACAGATTTTGGCTAAAACCACAACTGCAAATGCACTTAACCCAATCTTGTTACTACTGCATTTTGACAACATAAACAACACCAAAACAACACTTAAAAGCTAATTTCAAAGTCCTAATCAAATAGCTACAAACTACTCAACTAATGCATGAACAACACCATTTGAGACACAAAAACATGGACTACAAGCAGTTTAGAACAAAAATTCAAGATAAGCGGATATAAACAATTATGTAGCCATAGAACCAAATATCAAGTACTCAAAACCTTAAAACCAAATTTGAACCTTAGACAACTAACTTAAATTGACTACAAGACCTTCAAATGATCAACCAAAGCTCAAAATGGGTCAAACGGGTTCAAACAGTTCTACCATGGGTTAGTACTGTTCTAGCCAAACACCCCTTTAGAAACTTAAATTCCATTTTAGACTTGTAAAATTCAGATTTAAAGCAACTTTTAGCAAGACCGGATGATAACTAAGTTATATAAGCAATATTAAGAAAGTTTCAATAAGAAATAAGCACTGAATATAAGCAAGACAAAATAAGCAATCTTAAGCTATAAAAACCAAGATTTAATGAAAACTTAATCAGATGAGAGTTTATGAGATAACATTTGAAATTGAGAAACTTACAAAGCCCTTGCTCAAAACAGGGCAAATAATCTTTCAATAAGCTGATCTACAAGCTCTTGCTTGTCAAAGACAAGCTAGTGAAACCCATAAGCCCATCCAGGTTTGGCTTATCATCCATTTTTAGCTTTTTTGATGATTTTTGGTAAAAGACTTAAAAACTATAAGTTATGGAAAAACTTATAGTGCTTAAGTTAACAACTTAAGTATGAGTTAAAAAGAGCTTTTGTGAGCTTATAAAACGTTTTTTTTAAACACTAAGTACATTAACTTAAAACAGATTTAACATAAAAACTTAATTTTCATTAAACTTGAATAAAACAGTACAAAGCTTTTTAAAGAAGTACAAACTAATATAAGCTAAAAAAACTAGATGCCTTTCAAGGCTACAATGAGTCCTATTTATAGAGAAATATTAGGTCTTGAGGCTTGCTCTTTGTGCTTCTTCTGTGAGTGATAACTGAGGTGTTTTTGTTGTGTGAGTAAGTCGAAAACCAATCTTAACCCTCCATTTTGTGTGTTCTCCAAGTCAAGTGATCTCAACCCTTTAATTTTTTGTCTTCAACCTTGAACGAATGGGGTTAAAGGGGATTGTCAAGGTAGATTTTTAGTATTGGTGAAGTGGGGTAATAGGAGAGAGATGTTTTTGTCATAGGGTGCAAGGTAGCAGAGGTGGGAGAAGGTGAATAGTATTAATAGGTTTTGGCGGGTAATGGGTGTGTTTGTTTTGGTTTAACGGGCATTTGCCCTGTTTTTGTTATGTGTTTGCACCGTTAGTCCTTTTGGATTGACACTGTTAGTCCTTTTGGACTAACAATG
>BQNB010000418.1:57500-151497 GCA_026074375.1 Tanacetum coccineum | reverse complement strand
GATTTAGCCAATTTTTGTCCGACTTGGCCGATTAATTCCCGATTTGGTCGATTTTTATCTGAAACTGAGTTGGCCGATTTAGCCGATTTTTGTCCGATTTATGCCCGATTTTTTCCAATTAATCGGTATGTTGACCAACTTTTGACCAAACCGATTAATAAGGCCGATTAGTGAAAATCAAAGCGGTGAATCCCCGCCTAGGCGCCGATTAATTGGCCGCCTAGGGCGATTTTTGCAACACAAGTTTTTCTATGTTTTAGCTCAAACCAAAGTCAACCAAGCCAAACCGAACCGAACCGGCTCTGTTTAGACGTTTAGGTGCGTTTTTCTCGCTTTTAGCTCAAGTCGAACCGAACCGATCCAAACCGAAACAGAAACCATAAATACATAAAACCGAAAACCAAACCAAATAAGGTCGGTTCGGTTCTGGTTAGACCTCTTCAGTTCGATTTTTCGGTTTAGTTTAATTTTCGATCGATTTTGCTGAACCTTAGTTGGAGATGACATGTTTTGAAAAAAGAATAAAAAGTGTTTTTTCTTCGTTAAATAAGTGTGCTCAAACCATTATTTTCTCTTATTTCAGAGTCCTACAAAAATATTTATCTACTAAGTGGCTAAACTAACCATTTTCAAAACATTTGAGAATCTCACGGGCTTTTAAACTAGTTTAAAATTAAACCAACATACATTAAAATAAATCTTTTATATAATAAAAGAATTACATCATTTCGAGTTTTTTATCAAATTGAATCTTATGAATTAAAAAATTGAACCAATCAGAAAGCTTGATTTTGCCAAGTAAGCAAAATCGTGCGATCTAATTGGTCAATAAAAAGTCAAAATTGAATCAATTTAGTCAAAATTGAAAAATTTCGGTGGAGAAATCTGATGAGGAAAAAAAGACATAAAAATAAAAGTGTCAAATTTATGAAAACCAAAAACTTAAAAAAAAAGATGTAATTGTTAAAACTTTAGTGGTTGGATTTTAAATAAATTATATGGACTTATCTAAAACTTATAATTTTCCATAATTTTTAATAACTTTTAAAAATAAACAAATAGCCCTTAGACTTTATACATTCTAAACTTTATACTTTAAAAATAAAACAAATATAATATCTATTTAAAGTTTATATAAGACTATCAGAAAAAACATATTAAACTCGCATATTGTGTATAACATGATATTAATTAGTAAATTTGAACAAAAACATCAACATCAACACTCATGTGAGTTAAACAAAGTTAAATATTTTATCCAACAAAATCTTTACAAAATATTAATCGAATTAATCAATGTTTTAACACGGTTTTTTAATTAACCCGGTCGAGCCACTGGATCACGGTTCAACTGGGTTTTTCGGCAACATCTACCCGACCGGTTCACGGTTCAAGCGATCGGGTCAACCCGGGTTTTAAAACACTTATATTAATACATAATGATTTTTTTTTTGTACAATCATGTGCATAATTATTAATTGTACTAATATCACAATTGCAAAACATTAAACACGGAAAATTTTTCAGTATATTAAACAACAAATTTAAAATAAATTTGATTAATGTGTAAGCCCCGTGTGTGCACGGGACTTATAACTAGTGTTGACGTATACGGGAGTTACTTTACTTTATGTATTGTTTGACGTAAAAGAGATGAAACTGGCTAAAAAACCTAATTATTATTCTTTAGCGGCGTGTACGGTTCGGTTTGGATAAGTTTTTAGTTAAAACTTAAAACCGGGCTAAAATCAAAAGAGAACCAAAATATTCAATTTTTATAAAACTTACGGTTTATTATCAGTTTCGGTTCGGGTTTTCGGTTTTTCAGTTTATAACCATTTATATTTTGGTGTAGCAAATTTGTACCAACAAACTTGTTTTACATAGAAAATTAGTTATACATTTTTACCTTTTTGTCAATATAAGCTTAATAATGTTTATCCTAACTTTCTATACAATTACACATATAGATGAGACACACACATGCAAGTGAACATACGCATAGTATAATCATATTCATTGTCACATATGTATATATTGTCAAGTAAACACACGTAAACGACAAACATGCATATAATGTTAAGATTAATATATTATAAATTCACCCACAAAATGAATATAAATTTATAAATTTAATTTATTTAGTTATTTATTTATACTATTTTAATTATATACTTTATATAATAAAACCGGTTCGGTTCATTTTCTGAATGAAAATCAAAAACTGAACCGAAATTTTTGGTTTTTTGAAAAAATAAATCGGTTTCTAGTTTCGGTTCGGTTTTTATCGCCTTTCTGTTTTTCTACTCAACCCTAAAATAACTTGCCCATTTTTAGGCAATTAATATCACTTATACTTATTAATTTTTTAAGAAAGTTAAGATAGAAAAGTCAATATTGGGTTCTTGAAAAAGAACTTGGTTGCCAAGAATAGGAGATGGAGACAACAAACAATACGAGAGAAAATTTCTTTGCGTGGGATCTCTATTGGGGCCTTACAAAATTTTGTTTTCTGAAAGATTCTTTTATTAGTATACAACCGTCTCTATATTTTTGGAGTTACTAGCTTATTGATTGGTATCATGATCACTTTGTGGATTTATCGATTTACTAAAGCATATTCTAAAATGCAAGCATATGGCATGTTTCTTTTTAACCATGATTTTTTATTTTTCTCCGACTAATTTACGGGGCTTAAACCCAATGTTATACATACTCAAATCAAATAAAACATTCTTTTTTCAAAAGGTCGGCATATTCACTTCAGAGTTGTTTACACTTAACAAAAATCAAACTTAGAAAAACATATGGTATATACGTTTAATAAGTTTATGATCATTGGATCTTCATATACATTTTTTCACCAAGTCCACACTGAAAGAAATAAACTTTATACCATTTAAAAAAAAGATTTTGGTTAAAAAATAACAGCAAACTTTCTCCATTGCCTCGTTTCGATAGGTGAGATCTAAAAAAGTTATGTAAATGTAACGAACTTTCATAAATTGTTATAATTTGCACATCTTGATGATGTGTTATGTTATAAATGGTGTCACATGTGGTATGACATGTCATCAAAATATCCAGTCTGAAATATTTTATGATAGTCTATTACATTTACACAACCTTTTCAAAGTTTACTGATGTGCGGTTGTCGTAGGACTTCTACACGAGAAGTTTTACAAGTATAGGCAAGACTCTATGTTGTTTATCGTTCACTCGAGGAATAAGTTGGGAAGGCTTGATCACGATCTAACAGAATTCTAAAGGTTGAAGAAAGATTATTTTTGTATTTTTGTATTTTATGAAAAGCAAGTAAATCATATAATTGAGAGGTGGGTTGGTTTTAACTAATAAACTAAATATAATTCTACGCTAATGGTGATAACAATAAGATAAAAGATTGTGTCTATTTAATCATGTATTATCCCTAGATTGCTTCTCCTAGTGTTGTTGCCTTGTCACCCTTGTGATGATCTGTGTAACTTTTTTCTAAAGCATGAACGGATTACACGAACCCGCCGTCTACTTAGTATGCCGCTAGAGCAACGCACATGCAAGGTAGTATGAAGACTATTACACGGCCCCTAAGAGTTTACTAAGTGCATGTAAAATATATTAAAAGTAGATCAACCATATTAGGGGTAAGGTAGTATGAAGACTATTACCCAATGGTATCCTTTCTACACAATCACGTTTCCCTAGACATATCAACATCGATTATAGACAGGAAGCTGGTTTTCTAAGACCTAACGTGCACATCCATCACAAGAAGCAACATCACTAAGATCTACATTCTAGGTTTTATACAATCATAAATAAACACAATAATAGGTTTAGCCAAGCATGTTAAAGATAAAGCAAGAACAATAGATCAAACAACACATAGACATATTAAATGATTAAGTAAACCTTACTTGATTAAAACATGAATCGGAAGAAGTACAATAGGGTTTTTAGGCCCTAAAATCGTCTCCTACATCTGCTAAACGAACTAGAGTTTGTACCATCTTTTTATTCTAAAGTTACACACTGAAAACCCTAAATTCGGGTTTGTATATATAAGAAAATCGACGCGACGGCGTCGTATTTTAGTCGTGACGCCGTCGTAAAATGAATCTTCTAGATCTGCGTTCGAGTCGGTACGAGCTGACGCCGTCTTGAAATGTGTGACGTCGTCACTTGATAAGTTGTGACGGCGTCTAGTATAGCTTGTGACGCCGTCTCCAGGCTCTGTGAGCACAAATCTTTAAGAGTCTTGGTGTTGGTCCGTAGTCTTGTACGTTTCTTCTCCAAATGAGCCCAAGTCACGTGTAATTCATCTAAATGTCTTCCAAATGAGAAATACCTAAAAAGGAACGATTAAGTACCTATTTTGGGCATAAACACACGATTTTGGGGGTTAAACGACCCCGAAAAAGTGTATAAAATGACACCTCATCAAATACCCCTACACTTTAGATTTGTTTGTCCTCAATCAAATCAAATGGGCTTTTCTATCTAGACAATAACAATATAAGAGGTCATTTTATCTACTCTTTAAACATATTCTACAAAACAACTTTCTAGACCTCGTACTTAAAAGTACGGAAAATATATACTAGCACCTCACATAAGTGTTTGGGATTCTCTCTTTCACTCGGGTGTATAATAAATTATAACATATGGGGGAAACGAAAAATCACACTCATTACCTGTCATAGCATATAAATTACCATAGGCTTGGTAAAGGATCAAACCTCCACCGCTAGGTGCAAGTATTATTCATTACTATCTAAGAGGTCTTTTAAAGGGTTGTGGGGTGTAGGTGTAAGATAACATATAATGGAAACGAAAACGGATGGGATACATTTGGGTGGCTTTGGGTGAATTTGGAGTGTAAGGGTTAGCTAATTATTTACACGAATACACTTTGGTTTGGTTGCTAAGCCAAGACTCGGACGAAGATATATAGACTCTACACAACTCTACATCAAACTCTTTCTTTTTCTTTTCTCTCTTTTTTTTTAATAAGTAACATAATACAACATGGGGGTTTATAACACGTACCCTTACACTTGAGCTTTTACATGCTCGATATTTACAATCCAACTAATGACCCGTATTGAGGTGGCTCAAAATAACATGGAGATCATTTGACAAACATATAGGGGTATTGGCTTAACTTTTCTTCCCCATTCTTCCGCAAAATAAATACTACCATGAATCTCAATCGTCCCAAAACTGTATTTACCAGGATAAAGACTTAGCAACCGTGTACTCAATAATTAACTTTGTTTAAAACAATAATGTACTAAAGGTGAGTACATATAAGGTAGGCTAAGGATTTTTTGGTGTAACGATTGGTATAAGGGTGTTAATGCTCTTCATTAATGTCTGGATTAACTAGAAAATTATGAGAACCGTAAAAAAGATAGGCTCGGAGGGTTGTACTAGGGTATCCTGCACTAAAGGTGAGTGCATGGCAAGGGTGTGGGATAGTTATATGATCGATGTGACCATCATAACAATTACAGGTTTAAAACATGGGTTATTCCTAATGCCTCTTATCAATCAAATCCTAATACTTACTATGCGGTCTCAGAATGCATCACAAAAACAAGTTCTAGAATTTAATATGCTACTAGTACACTCATATGAATTTTACTAACACCAGACATTCCAGAAAAGGCGACGAAGACCACACGTACACATCTGTAACTACGAAATAGACACATGTGACTGCTCACTCCTTAACTCGAACCAGGTAAAGATAAAATCATCTTGGGTTACCAACGATAGGCACCCGAATTCCTAAAGATCTAAGGGCGAACCTCACATTTTTGGGGTGGAATTTTGAGGGTTATTGTGCTAGTCATATAAATTCCTATCCATGAGACGCTAGTAATACTCGATTCGTTGGTATGTGTCGTAAAAAATTTAAATTTTGGTAAAAATCTCCCTTTTATGCTATGTTTCAATATATTACCCATCTTTTTAAGGACAAAGCAAATGACAAATGAAGAAATAGTTTCTAAGGCTTATTTTCCCCCACACTTATTTTGAACATTGTCCTCAATGTTCTCTGGAAGTACCCGTTAAAATGAATAATGGGAAAAGAAAACAAGGAAAAGAAACTAGTACTCCCCTGGTTTACTCAATAATGGAGAAGAAACATGCGATAACTGGTTATATCGTCCTTCGAGAATCATCCAATGAAACTTCCTAAGAACTTCCAAGCTTCTCCTCATCAAATATAACTTGTAATCAAAGACAAAGACAACTATACCAAGCATAAAATGTGCGATTTACCAATATACAATGTGAATTTAGGGTTCAACTCGATAGATAGGATGAAAGAATTGTTAAACTCATTAGGTTTTGCAGGTTTAAACAGAAGAATACATATATTAAATGTTATGCAAGTTTTATTTTCAAAAATAGTTAAAAACTTTGCGTTTTTTGGACCTGGGCGTTTGACGCCGTCGGGGTTGGTGTGACCCCATCACAGGTTTCGTAGTGACGACGTCACTTGTTAATCGTGATGCCGTCTCCACAGTCTGTGAAAACGAAATTTTTGTTTTTGATGAAAAATTTCCTGCACTTGATTCCATAAGTTAGTTCATGTATAAATGGTTGCATAAAACCTAAGATTTAACAATTCAATCATATGACTCGATTCTGACGTGAATTAATCTAAACAATTCATTTAACATGTTTGAATTTGGCTCAAAATCCGGATAGATTCCCCTACACTTATTGTTTGCAAAATACCTTTGATTGAAATTAAGACGAGGTTAAAGACAATACAAAGCATGATTACAAGATAATTCAAACATAACAAATGGAAAAGAATTAAAACACACATGACACTCCTAATTTGTGGGAAAATTAAATTAGGTTGCCTCCCAAGAAGCCCTTTTCTTTATTAACGAGTCTTGTAGCTAGACTCGAAGCCACACGTCATGTGTCGTAGAAGTGGTCCAAGTTGATGATTTCTCTTGGAGTTTCCCTTTCGGAGAGCTTCCTAGTGGTGGGAATTGATTGAAGGGTTTTGGTAAATTCCTCTCCATCAGGATCAATTAATCTAATCTTGGCATGCCATGCTCTATCTTTGTTTTTGAGTGGTTTGTCCCAGTTAATTGGTTTCTCAATTAGGTTATCTGACTCCCACATATTACACTTAAGGTTAATAGGTGTGGCTCCCAGGAACTCTACCATCCTCCTAAACACCAAGGTATCTTTGAAAGGATTAAGCTCGGCATCTCTAGAAATTTCTCATTCTTCGGGCAAATGGCAGTCTAAGAAGTCTTTCCTAGCGTAGTAAGGGGTTTTTGCGCCTATCTCATTCGTGCTCGGTCGGGGTTTATAGGATTCCCTTTTTCTATGTGTGTTCCAATAAGGTGCTCCTTCCTCTCCTAAGTCTACTCCTTTTACACCGAATACTGACCTAGTGATTCCTTCTCCTACCGCTATTCTAGCCATCCTATAATCTATAACTGCGTTGGCGGTTAGGAATCCTCTTCCTACAAGTAAAGGGGTCTCGGGGTCCTTTTTCATATCGATTACGTAGAAATCATTTAATAGTTTTAGTCTTCCTATGTAGACTTCTACGTATTTAACGATTCCGACGGGGTAGGATTTGGTTCTGTTAGCCAATCCGAAGATATGATCGGTCTCTTCTAATAATTCGATGTTAAGCTTTTTAAAGAGGTAAAGTGGGATTATGTTTACACATGATCCTAAATCAGCTAGTGTGTCGAAAGGTTTTGAGCCCCCTAATCTACAAGGTAAAGTGAATAGCCCGGGGTCTCCCATCTTTGTAGGTGTTTCCCCTTGGAAAAATGCTGATCCGTTTTTACCTAGTTTTAAGCTCTCGACGTATTTATCTAATATAGCGTTATATATTAGAGCGTGAGCTAGGACTTCAAGAACCGGAAGGTTAAGATGCAAATCTTGGAATTCATCTTCAAGAGTTGGTTCGGGTTCTTCTGGTTGTGGTGGTTCAGTTTCAACCTCGGGTTGTTGCAGGCTTGTTTGGGGAATGGCTGCCTTTTTGATATGTGCCTTGATGGCATTTATTGAGTTGGAAGGGTGAGATGAGCATTGGGGATCGACAATTTGGTAAGAACGAGCATACGAAATTGGATGGGTCCCCAGTTTCGGGTTCTTGATCGTATCACTAGGCAGTGTGCCTGCTATTCGGTCGGTGATGGCCTTCAACACGGTGTCAATTTTGTTGGTCATCTCGCTTTGCTGTTGTTTGAAATCGGCTTCAAACTTGGATAGTCTAGCATCTTGAGATGCCATGAATTCGAAAACCAGTCCTTCTATATTTGATTGATTGTTAAAATTTTAAGGACGGTTGTTGAAGGAACGGTTCAGAATTGAACAGTTAGGTTGGAACCGGTTAGGTAGGTTTGAAAAATTATTTTGGGATTTTGAGGTTGTCTCCAACTTAGGTTAGGGTAACTTCTCCATGACGGATTATAGGTGTCACCAAGATTGTTTTGCTTGGGCTAAAAGGTATACCATTTACCTCCCGCTTCATCGGTACGCGAGGATGCGTATTCAATGAAGGCTTGTTCAGGGTTCTTCATGCAATGCCGAGTGTCGTAGGGACCACTGCAGATATCACATGGGGGTAGTGATTTTATTTACTTGGGTAGGTTGTGTCAGATCAAGATGAGCTTCCATCAAGCGTTGAACTTGATTTTCGAGAACGATTAGACGGCGGTCGGATGTACTCGGGACATCTTGAGGCAATGTGATTGCCTTGACCGACTTAACGAAATCCCTTGGGTCGTTCCAACTTTTGTTGTCATAGAGGGTGAGGTCCTCTAATATTGCCCAGGATTCTTCGGGGTTGAGGTCACGATGCTTACCACCAGCGGATTGGTCAATGGTTCGTCTTGTGATGGGATTAACATGGTCATAAAAAATTTGGACTTAGAGCCAAAGATAGATGCCATGATGAGGGACTTTTTAGAGTAAGTCCTTAAAAAGAGTCCATGCTTCGGATAAAGATTCTTCATTATGTTATTGGAACATCAGGATATCGTAGCGAAGTTTTGCGGTCCTTCCCGGTGGAAAGAATTGAGAAAGGAATCGGGTACTAAGATCCTTCCATGTGGAGATGGATCCTGCTAGAAGGCGTTCAAGCCAATTGCTAGCTTGATCGCGTAGGGAAAATTGAAATAAACTCAGGCGCGTTCTTTCCCTATTTTCACCGTCAATGTCAAGTGAGTCCACAAGTTTAAGGAAGTCCTTGAGGTGTTGATTTGGATCCTTGGACCGAAGTCTGTAGAATGAGCATCCATTTTGCACCAACCGGATGGTGTTGGATCAAAAAGGTACCACGTTGTTCCCTACGGGGAGCTCGATGCTGTTCCTATAGCCCTCGTGGCTTGGTTTGGAGTAGTCTCCTAAGGTACGGATAAGATTCTCGTCTTTCATGGTGGTTGATGAGAATAGGTTACAAAACAATTAGCACAAAGAAAAGATAGACTACAAGAAAGCTGATGTGCGAGAATTAAATCTTACTTGAAAGGATTCAAGCAAGTAGAACTAAGCTAAACTATGATCAAAACCTAACTATTCCCCAGGCGGCGACGCCAAAAACTTGATGTGCGGTTGTCGTAGGACTTCTACACGAGAAGTTTTACAACTCCCTAGGCAGTGCACCTAATCGTTGTAGTATAGTATAGGCAAGACTCGGGGTTGTTTATCGTTCACTCGGGGAATAGGTTAGGAAGGCTTGATCACGATCTAATAGAATTCTAAAGGTTGAAGGAAGATTAATTTTGAATTTTTGTATTTTATGAAAAGCAAGTAAATCATATAATTAAGAGGTGGGTTAGTTATAACTAATAAACTAAATATAATTCAACGCTAATGGTGATAACAATAAGATAAAATATTGTGTCTATTTAATCATGTATTATCCCTAGATTGCTTCTCCTAGTGTTGTTGCCTTGTCACCCTTGTGATGATCTTTGTAACTATTTCCTAAAGCATGAACGAATTACACGAACCCGCCGTCTACTTAGTATGCCGCTAGAGCAATGCACATGCAAGGTAGTATGAAGACTATTACACGACCCCTAGGAGTTTACTAAGTGCATGTAAAATATATTAAAAGTAGATCAACCATATTAGGGGCAAGGTAGTATGAAGACTATTACCCGATGGTATCCTTTCTACACAATCACGTTTCCCTAGACATATCAACAGCGATTATAGACAGGAAGCTGGTTTTCTAAGACCTAACGTGCACATCCATCACAAGAAGCAACATCACTAAGATCTACATTCCATGTTAAAGATAAAGCAAGAACAATAGATCAAACAACACATAGATATATTAAATGATTAAGTAAACCTTACTTGATTATAACATGAATTGGAAGAAGTACAATAGGGTTTTTAGGCCCTAAAATTATCTCCTACAGCTGCTAAACAAACTAGGGTTCGTACCCTCTTTTTATTCTAATGTTACACACTAAAAACCCTAAATTCGGGTTTGTATATATAAGAAAATGGATGCGACGGTGTCGCATTTTAGTCGTGACGTCGTCGTAAAATAAATCTTCTAGATTTGCGTTGGAGTCGGTGCGAGCTGACGCCATCTTGAAATGTGTGACGTCGTCACTTGATGAGTTGTGACGGCGTCTAGTATAGCTTGTGGCGCCGTCTGCAGGCTCTGTGAGCACAAATCTTCAAGAGTCTTGTTGTTGGTCCGTAGTGTTGTCCGTTTCTTCTCCAAATGAGCCCAAGTCACGTGTAATTCATCCAAATGTCTTCCAAATGAGAAATACCTGAAAAGGAACGATTAAGTACCTATTTTAGGCATCAACACACGATTTTGAGGGTTAAACGACCCCGAAAAAGTGTATAAAATGACATCTCATCATTTACGCACCAAATCAGTACATTTAAAAAAATTCATTGCTAGTTAGTGACCAAAACCTTAAGAAAATGAAATGAATAACTTGGATTCCTAGATTGTTGTAACAAATTACATTTACTTTACTAGCAATATTTTTAACAAATAATCTTTTGTACCGACCAACTCATACACATCAAATTGTATATTGTAGTTGATTAATTTACCAAAAGGTTTTGGCTCAGTCTTTGCCCACTTTCGAACAATTATGGGCTAATTGAAGAGATTTTGTGGATGAAAGGTCACGGTTTGAATATCGGCTCGTGCTCACTTCAATCGGTGACATGAACCCTAATTCGATTGTATCTACTACCTCTCTTGTGCGGTGATTGTTATAACCCCTGTTTATTGAGATCGTGACATGTTGACTGATTTCTAAACGACCGTGTTAGGCGATCTCCTACCTCAGGAGCATAGGGATTCGATTGGTTTTTAGGGTTTTGTTTGTTTTATTGTTTTATTTTTTAAGGTTTTCAATATTGGGATTCGGCGCTTCTGTTAGGGTTTCAACTGTTTTATTTATTAGGTTTCATATCTGGGATACGTGTTAGGGTCAATTGATTATTTTCTTGTTTCTGCTGTGATCTCTCGTTATAATGGGTGATCGTAGATCTAAGGAAGACCGTGTTCAATAAATTTCTACTTTGATTTTCATCACGAATTTTCCTGAACAATTTACTTCTCGTGATTTGTAGAGGGTATGTCAAGAGTATGGACGAGTGATTGATGCATATATTCCGAATAGGTGATCAAAAACAGGCGGTAAATTTGGTTTTGTGTGTTTCATTCAATTTAAAGATGTGGACCGTTTGTTAAGGAATTTGTGTACGATTTTGGTGGTCGGTTAAGGTTACATGGTAATGTTGCTAGATTTCAAAGACCGCCTTTGAAGACTGCCACGACTAAGAACCATACAAATGATGTAAAAAAGTCATTTGTAGGGGAGTCTAGCAAAGTTAATGATAGCAGTGTTCGTTATAATTCTTATGCGGGTGTTGTTAAACTAAAGGAGGTGAATTATGGAGTTGAGATAGATAATAAACCTTTTTTAGTACTTGATGATTCATGCATTCTTCAGCGTGATTATTCTCAATCTTTAATGGGGAAAGTTTTGGATTTTGGTTGTCAAGTATGAAGATGATTTTGGCTAAGGAGGGTTTCAACAAATTAACTCTCAAATATATGGGAGGATTTTAGATTCTCATTGAATTTTGCTCAAAGTCTGTTTTAGATAAATTGAAATCTCATGTTGGAGTTGGGTCATGGTTTTCTATATTACAGTACGCTTCTAACTCATTCATGATCGATGAAAGGGTTGCATGGCTGGATATCAAAGGTGTTCCATTGAAAGCTTGGACAAAAAATACATTCACTAAAATCTCTGCTAAATGGGGGGAGTTTTTGTTTGAGGAAAATAAGGAGAACTATTGTTTGAACAGTAAGCGGTTATGTATAAAAACAAATATCGAAGGTAATATTTTTGAATCATTTAAAATCATTGTTCATGGGAAAATTCATTGGATTAGAGTTAAAGAAGTATCTAGTTGGGTTCCTGATTTCATGGAGGAAGAAGAAAGTGATATAGAGTCTGATGAGGAAATAGACGAGGCTGTCTCAGAACAACAAAATAGTGATATGGATAGGTTTGATAAACCAGAAGGTGATACTAACAATGAAGTGGTTTATGAATTGATTTTTGAAGAGGAACATGTAATGTCTAAACAGGAAGATGGTAAAAAATATGGTGTACAAAGTCTTCATTCTAGGGATCCTTTTAATTTAAATGAACTATTAAACAAAAAGAAACATGGTCCTAATGATGCAACTGAGGTATCGGATGACACCTTGAAGTATCCCCCGGGGTTTACTCCTGTGGTAGATGATGACATTAAGTCTGATGAGTTAGATAAGTCAGTAAGGGGGAAAATGTGTGCAATCAGAAGGATTTTAAAGAAAAGAGTAGTTCTAAGGTAAAGAAGAGCAAGTCTAGAGCATCATCAAAGGAGGAAGACAAGGAATCAGTTTATACAGGTCACTTTAAACGTATACAAGGCCCTCAAACAGGAGGTTCCATATTACAATTGTTAGACGATATTATGAAAGTGGGTCAAACAATGGGGTATAGGATGGATGGGTATGTTATAAATATAGAAGATATCATTGAGATTCGTAGAGAGAATGAATTTGATCAATGAATTTTCTGTCTCTAAATGTTTAAGGCCTGGCCCAAAAGGCTAAAAAAGTCTGGGTAAAGGAGTTATGTATTAAAAATAAGATTAATTTTATGTCACTTCAAGAAACAAAAATGAAGAATGTAGATCAATTTTGTATAAAGAATTGTTGGGGTAATCTTTCTTTTGAGTTTGTGTGTGGTCCTTTAGTCGGTAATTCAGGCGGTATTCTATGTGTATGGGATCCTAAGATGTTTTGTAGGCATAATTAAACGGTGTCAGATTATTTTGTTGTTATTCAAGGAGAATGGATCCCAAATTCTAAGAAATGTCTTATCATTTCTATTTACGCTCCTCAAGAGGTTTCTGAAAAGAAGAGGCTTTGGGATTACTTCCTTCACTTGTTCGAAAATTGGAATGGTGAAATTATTATTATGGGAGACTTCAATGAAGTTCGTTCCAAAGATGAACGTTATGGTTCTTTATTTAATGTTCATAGTGCGGCTGTGTTTAATTCCTTTATTTCGTTAGGAGGATTGGTGGAAGTTCCTTTAGGAGGTTGTTCATATACGGGGTGTCATAAATTGGGGCAAAAAAATGAGTAAATTAGATCGTTTTCTCATTTCGGATGGTTTGATGGGATCGTGTCCGAACATTGCTGCTATTACTTTTGATCGTTATCTTTTGGATCATAGGCATATTGTTTTACATGAAGCTTGGTTTGATTATGGACCCATCCTATTTCGTCTGTTTCACTATTGGTTTGAGTGGGAGGGTTTTGATAAATTCGTTACAAAAACATGGAGTCAGATAATAATTGTTGATCCTAATGTTATTTCTAACTTTATGAAGAAGTTGAAGTGTTTAAAAGAGAAAATTCGTGTGTGGACTAAAGCTAAGAAAGAAAGCGAATTTTGCCAGAAATCGAAGTTGAAAGGTATGTTATCTGATATTGATTCTTTAATTGATAATCATAGCATTGATCATGAGCTTATAAACAAATGACCAGATGTTATGAAATCTTTACATGACTTGGAAAAATTAGAGTCGTTAGAGGTAGCTCAGAAAGCAAAGATAAAATGGTCGATTGAAGGAGATGAAAATACAAAATATTTTCATGGAATTCTAAATAAGAAGAGAAATTAACTTGCTATTCGTGGAATTTTAGTAGATGGTGTGTGGATTAAATCTCCGAATATTGTACAAGAGAATTTTTATTGCATTTCAAGGATCGTTTTGATAAACCATGTTCATCGAGGTTACTGTTAGATATGGTTTTTCCAAATAGATTGACTTCGGATATGAAAGATGATTTAGAAAGGAATGTTACTGAGGAAGAGATTAGAAGGGCAGTATGGGATTGTGGCACGGATAAATCTCCAGGACTGGATGGTTTTACGTATGGATTCTGTAGAAGATATTTGAGCATTTTAGAAAGAGATGTAATGGATGTGGTGTCATATTTCTTCATAGATGGTTTGTTTCCTAAAGGTGGTAATTTATCTTTCATTGCTTTGATTCCGAAAATGCAAGATACAAAATTGGTGAAAGATTATAGGCCTATTAGTTTGATCAGAAGTATGTATAAAATCATTGCTAAGATTCTGGCTAATTGGCTTGTTGTTGTTTTGGGTGGTATTGTGAATGAAGTTCAATATGCTTTTGTCACGAATAGGAAAATCTTGGATGGTCCTTTTGTTCTAAATGAGTTACTTCAATGGTGTAAATCCAAGAAAAAGCAAACTATGATTTTCAAAATTGATTTTGTGAAGGCGTATGATTCGGTCAGATTGGATTATCTGGACAATGTTTTAAACAAGTTCGGATTTGGTACGAAATGGAGAGGATGGATTCAAAATTGTTTAAGCTCGTTTAGAGGGTCGATACTTATGAACGGGAGCCCTACAAGTAAATTTCAATTCCAAAAAGGTCTTAAACAAGGAGATCCTTTATCTCCGTTTCTTTTCATATTAGTTATGGAAAGTCTTCATCTTTCTTTCCAAAAAGTTATCGATGAAGGCCTTTTTAAAGGAGTTTCGGTGAGTTCGTCGTTACAATTATCACATCTATTTTATGTTGATGACGTTATTTTTATGGGGCAATGGAGCGATTCAAACATTACTACTATTATTATTGTGTTAAATTGCTTTCATAAAGCGTCTGGTTTTCGTCTGAATATTCATAAAAGAAAAATAATGGGGGTAGCAGTAGAGTAAGAAAAAGTGAATGCAGTAGCTTTGAAAATGGGATGTTCGACTCTTAAGTTGCCTTTTTCATATCTAGGAATAAAAGTTGGAGGTATGATGTCTCGTTTAAATTCTTGGGATGAGATCATAGCTAGCTTATACTCTCATCTTTCCAGGTGGAAGATGAAAACCTTATCTATTGGAGGTAGATTAACGCTCTTTAAATCAATCTTAGGTTCTACACCTATTTACTACATGTCTATGTTTAAAGTTCCTTCTCAAGTGTTAAAAAGAATGAAAGCTATCAGAAGTCATTTTTTTAATGGGGCTGATGTTAACGAGAAGAGGATGTCGTGGGTTAAGTGGAATAGAGTTTTGGCGTCCAAAGATAAAGGGAGGTTGGGTGTGTCGAGTTTTTTTGCTTTAAACCGGGCGTTGCTGTTTAAATGGGTATGGCATTTTCGCAATGAAAGTAAGTCGTTGTGGTCTAGGTTTATTACTGCTCTGCATGGGCAAGATGGTAGAATTGGAAAAGTTTCAAAATTGTCTTATCATTCTGCATGGGGGCATATTATTAATGTCCTACAGGTCCTTAAAAATCAAGACATGGATTTACTTAGCTGTATGAAGAAAAAAAATAGGTGATGGTCTTGATACTTCTTTCTGGGAGGAAGCTTGGAGGGGCGATTCGATGTTTAAGGTTCGTTTTCCAAGAGTGTACGCTCTTGAGCTTAATAAAAGGATCACGGTTGCGGATAAATTGAATCATGTTGATTTAGGTCTATCTTTACGTCGACGTCCGAGAGATGGAGTTGAATTGAAGCAATTTACTAAATTGAAGGCGAATATAGAAGGTATCAAGTTGCCTTTAATGAAAGATAGATGGTGGTGGTCGCTAGCAGGTTCGGGGGAATTTTCAGTATCTTCGATGAGAAAATATATAGACGATCATTAGATGATAGGTTCTACGACAAAAACTCGATGGGTTAAATCGGTTCCAATAAAGATAAATGTTATGGCTTAGAAAGTAAGGTTCGTTTTTCTCCCCACTCGTCTTAATCTTTCTCGTAGAGGTTTGGATATCCAATCCATTCTTTGTGCTAATTGTAATAAGGAAGTTGAATCCACAAATCATGTTTTCTTTGCTTGTTCTATGGCGAGAAACCTTTATCATAAAATTGCTTCTTGGTGTGATATTAACTATTCGGAGTTTTCTTCTTATGAGGAGTGGATGGAATGGCTTCTAAATATGAGAATTCATTCTAATCGAAGGAAGATTTTGGAAGGCGTTTTCTATGTTATGTGGTGGTTTGTTTGGAATTTTCAAAACAAGAGTATAATTGGTTCAAGCACTCCCTCTGAAGCGGTTATCTTTGATGATTTAGTTTCTAGATCGTATTATTGGTGTAAATATAGGAGTAAGGTTAGTTTTAGTTGGATAGATTGGCTTAAAAACCATTCTCTTATCATGTTGTAATGTCTTGTCTAGCTTCTTACTAGTTGGTTTTTAATAAATTTGCCGTTCAAAAAAAACTCTAAGCACTGGCGTAGCTACATAGAGGCATTGGTAGGCCATGGCCCACCCAACAAAAAAAATTCAACAATGTATATTAGGTAGCCCATTAAATGTAAAAATTATCTACTAGTGAGATTTAGTTTAAGTTTATCGAAAGACAAAAAATTAACGACTATTATTGATTTTTGCTACATCTCGGCCTACCCATATGTAACATCCTGGCTATGCCACTGACTTTAAGCCATGAGTGTTGTCGGAGCTATTTTTGTGGATGAACAATGGCTGGTAACAAAAAGCACACATGTGAGGATATTTTCACCGATCTACGCCTTTTGTTGCCAACCAAGTCACTAATGTCACTTAGGTCGCTAATTTTACTAATTAGAAACTTGGTCACTTGGTTAGTTGGCTATTACGAATTGAATAACTCGTCACCGAAATTTCAAAACTAAAGTAATCTTTCAAACAATAAACATTTACGTTGTGAATGTAGCCACGAGTTCATTCAACTTGATGATTTGATCGTTTTGTAGATGTAGACTCAAATTTGATACCTCATACCTCACATTGTATACTCGAATCGTTTATCACGTATCTCCATCAAGAAACTTCAAATGCCTGAGAAAACAAATGAATTTGAAACATTATCATAAACATTCATATCGGACTTCAAGCAGTTATCATAACATTAATAAATAAAGAGTAAACTGCAAAATACATCCTTGTGGTTTCATGTTTCTCACGAAATACATCCCTGATCGAAACTATTAGCAGTTTACACCACTCGTTAGGCAAACGTTTGCCGAAATACATCCCTCGTCACTAACTTCGTTAAATATTCAGTTTTTTGGGCCCCACTTCAGGGGTATTTTCGTCCTTTTCTTTCCACAAGGATGTATTTCGTGAGAAACATGAAACCACAAGGATGTATTTTGCAGTTTACTCGAGATTATATGATTTTGGGAAACATGAAAAGGACGAAAATACCCCTGAAGTGGGGCCCAAAAAACTGGATATTTAACGAAGTTAGTGACGAGGGATGTATTTCGGCAAACGTTTGCCTAACGAGTGGTATAAACTGTTAATAGTTTCGATCAGGGATGTATTTCGTGAGAAACATGAAACCACAAGGATGTATTTTGCAGTTTACTCTAAAAAGAGGAAAAGTTACGTATATAAATAGTTATAGTTTTTCTTGTATGCAAATAATTTATGGTTGTGGTTGCTTTTACAAATTATTTCACATGCAACAAAAGTAAAGTAATAATACAGTAATTAGGTTACTTCATTCCAAAAGCAAGAAAATATACAAAGGGGAAACAGAAAATAAGGAAAAAAGTTGTTTAGGCAAGTTCTTCTCGTGGTTATAAAGCTGCTTTAATGTTTACAAAATCAGTTTCAAAAAAACTTTAAATTGTAACAACTCGTCACACATTGATAGGAAGTACAATTGTTCATCTATCTAATAATCAAACGATTTGGATATATTCAATGGATCGTATAAAAATCACTTTTGAATTATAGTATTTCGATCTTATATGTCTTTGAGTATAACAAAATCTTTAATTGAAAAAATCTCACTTTGTTTCTAAAGCATGAGAGAACAAAGAAATACAGATAAAGTTGTTTTGTGAGTGATGTTTGGAAGAGATCAAACTCTCATATAAAACATAACCGAAAGTTAGTTATATTTGATTGGTTGGAAGACTCACAATTGTAGGTAAAAGTTGTGTCTTTTTATTGGGAAAAACAAGTTGGAGGGAATAACGGGTGTCTTTTTATTGGAGGGAATAACGGGTGTTAGTACAAAATGTGTGTCGGGGTGTTGAATGGACTTAAGCCGCTTGTTGGGCTGGGCCTTCAAGCTGTCCTCGAGGTAAATCTTGTACTAAACAAAGTAAATTAGATGATTTTCTGTATAAGTAAAGGTAAACCGTTAGTCTTACCGTGGGGGGCGTACCCCACGATTAGACTCCGGTGTGAGAGTAAGAAAGCATGTTTTCAGAGCTATGTGTGTGTATTGGTAAGAGTGAGAAAATCATACCATTTGGAGTGTCAGAGGATTTCTTTTATAGGCGAGTCTAGTACCAGGTTTTTCTGGTATTTCGCTTATAATCGTAGTGGCCGGAGTGGGACCCTTGTCAGGGCAAAGGTCCGCGGTTATCGTGACTGCAGACGCGGATTGTCTTCCGCGGACGTTGACTAATCCGCTGCTGGTTTGCGGAAGCGGTTTGTGACCGCTCCGCATCCGTCTTGTTGTATTCGGGTCGTGGCCAGTGTGATCCTGGGCTTATTTCCGGCCCGTTATGCTTGTTGTCTATTTAGTTGGCCTAAGGCCTAGAGATGGTATGGCTCGAGCCCAAAAGCCTGCCATACCTATTATACGTCATCAAGTCCCCCCAGTCAAGTATTTTTACTGCGTGCGGCGTTTGTGTTGCGTGCGGTAAATATTGCTAGACTTTGGTCCTTTTGTGTCGCACCTCTTCCTTCTTCCGTGAATGTTGATTTTTTTGTAACTTTTTCTTAGCCAGTTAGGCAGGGTTGTGAGACGTGTCTCTCCCCTGACCTTTCGTTTTATGACTAACGTGACTTGTAGTCAGTTATCTTTTTGTCATCACAATTTCTTTACTTTTAATCATATCCCTTCGTTTGTTTAGTGCGGTACACGTGTGTACATCTTACCAGGGCTTGAATTAAATATACCAAGGGTATAAATACCCCCTTTGCTTTCCACTGTTTCCTTTTCTTCTCTTTTACTACTTTTTACCATTGTTGTTATTTTCAAGCTTTCCATCTACTTTTTTTTAGGCTACCAGGTTAGGCTTCAATTCAGTATTTGCTTAGAATTAGTTCAATTTTTTATGTTAGATCTACTTTAACCCAAGCGGCATTAGATGCATTCTGTCAAAACTATCATATACCTAATATTGTGCATCCTGAATTACCTGCTCCTAATCAAAGTATTCATGATAGCCATGCTGGTAAAATTGGTGTATATACTAGGTTCTTTGAGTTTGCCAACTTTCGTATATCCCTTTTGTTAGTTTCTTGTAGATGTTCTTGGGTATTTCCGTATCAATATGTCGCAGCTTTCCGTTATTGCTGCTGCTAACGTCTCTCATTTTGAGATCTTATGTCGCGTTCACGGTTATGTCCCAACCGTTGGATTGTTTTGTAGGTTTTATGTAAACTTTAAAAACAAAGGTTGGATGTCTTTTAGTAAACGTTCTGATACTGCCCTAGTTTGTTACACTAAACCGCTAGATTTATTGAAACACTGGAATGATA
Organism: Tanacetum coccineum; assembly: GCA_026074375.1. Taxonomy (NCBI): domain Eukaryota; kingdom Viridiplantae; phylum Streptophyta; class Magnoliopsida; order Asterales; family Asteraceae; genus Tanacetum; species Tanacetum coccineum. The sequence continues at coordinate 131,412 of BQNB010000418.1, read as the reverse complement.
GTTTCTTCTGGGTTGATGCCTCTGTGTTTCCACTTTCCGTTCTGTGGCATACTAATAAAATGGTGACGAGGGATCCTTCTCCCATCGCGGATGAGTTTAATGCGGAAGTGAGTGAATTCCTTGTCACTCATCAGGCCCTGTTTAGGAAATTTCTGGAATCGTTCTTATGCCTTGTTGGTATAAGTCGTTATTACGACTTGGATGATAATGTTTATCCTACCTTTTTGACTAATGCTAGAGAGGGTGGGTGCCTTTTGTTTGCATAGCTTTATTTGCTTTCCTACGACCGCCTCTAATTGTTTTTTGTTGTTTGTTTACACAGAGATGGATCTATTTGCTTTTATCCATCATGTGGACCCTACGAAGGTGCGGATTGGTAAGAGGCAGATTGAGGAGGGGCAGGTTTCGCTATTGGAATCCACTAGGGGTCGTGTTATTCCTTTGGTTGGTGAGAATGAGCAGGGAGATCAGCATGACAATGTTGAGGATGTTGAGGCTCGTAACCTTGATGAGGAGGGTGGTGATGCTGAGGCGGGGGACGAGACTGAAGAGAGTGATCGTGTTGCTTAAGGTGAAAAGGTTAATATTGTTTTCGATGAAGATGTTCAAGTTGTGGTTGATGGGAAACCTAAAGGAACAAAGAGGAAGAGGAAGGCTGCTGTCGGAGCTAGTGGTTCTAGTCTTCTTCCTTAGAAACTAAAGGAAGACCACAGCACCTCTGGTGATGCCGGTGCCAGTACTGCTGGGAAATCTCTTGTTACGCTTCAGGGTTTGTTGGAACGCAGCACTTTGGCTGCTAAAGTTGGTGTTACGGCAGCGGAAATTGTACCCTTTATGACTTGTTCCGTGACCCCTTCACCGGAGCGTAAGGGCGGTGGGCACAATGATTCTATTTCAGGGCCAAATTTACGGACCCGGGATCCGGCTGAGAGGTTTGTAATTTCCTTAAACTTTTCTCATCATTCTAGTACAAATGTTGCAGATGCTGAGGTAACTTCTACTGTCAGGTCGCCCGTGCCACCACCTCCCGTAATGACTGCGGCTATTGACACTACTACTATTGTCGGTGTCACTTTCACTCCAGTTCTTGTTCACCATAGCCTTTTTAGAGACTCCGCTTCTCCTAGTTTAGCCGGGGCAAACGTTGTTGGTCCTTCTCAACCTGCTGGTGTAGAGGTTTCCGCTGATACCTTCTATGTTTCTCAAGATATGGAGTCCGAAACTCTCTAGCAGATATATGTTCCTAAATAAAACGTGATTAATGATTCTGCCCTTGATGACCCGGAGGTCTGCCGCAGCATGGTTGATCATCTTGCTCCTCCCGGGTTCTTTTCCCAACTCCGAGGCATGGACTATGAACAGTTGTTTGCATAGTTCAATGTTGGGGTAGCATGCCAGGCGTGTTTTAGTGTTGAAGTTAGGTTGAGGCCTGAGCATAATTACAGGGAAAGGAAGAAATTTAAAAGGAAGTGTAATAGGCAGGCTGACTTGTTAAAGGAGAAAGATATTGATATAGCTAATTTGAAAGCCCAACTGTCCTTGAAGGAGGCTGAGGTTACGAAGGCAATTCGCCTTCGCGACCAAGTTTCTATTATTGAGGTTGCGGAAGCCATTGGGGTTGATGAGTTAAACAGTTTAAAAGAGCGGAACATAGCTCTTGAGGCAGAAAAAAGTACTCTGGAGGGGCAGGTCGCGGCTTTTGAGTCCGCGACCATTATTAAAGATACTGAGCTTGCATCTATGAACGCCCAAGTTGCCAAGCTTAATCATAACTTATCTATCTTGCAACTATCTTGTGATGAATTGAGTATTAAAGCTGCTTCTCTTGAGTCTCAAATGGACAATCTGACTGATTAGGTATCTGTGCTGAAACCACATGTTCTGGACTCCGTGACCAAGTGTCCGGTTATGAACTTTTCAAGGAACAGATTGAGGCAGTTCTGGATGAACAAGTGAAAGTGCTTAGCGATCGTGTAGCGGGATTGGACACTGAGCTTATGGGAATGGCCCTTTACTTGGATGAGGAGTTTTATCCTTGTTTCCTAACCACTATATCTGGCCAGAGGTGGATCATCAACCGCGAATTTAGGCTCGTTGTCCTGAAATGTCTCCAATCTTCGGAATATGTTGCTACCTTGGGGACAGCTATTGGTCTTGCTATCGACAAGGGCATGCAAACTGGATTTGCAGCGGGCATTGACCATGGAAAGGCCGAAAGGGACCTTATTGAAGTCGTCGCCTATGATACTTCCGTGGAAGGAAAGTATGTCTTCGCGGTCCTTGCCCTCTGTGACTTGGAATTCAATCTTCTTCCTTAATTGGAATTACAGAAGGACGCTAGCATTGCTGACATCTTGAGCCTTCTTCACCTGGAAGGTCCTTTGCTGAAACTTCGAAGGGTATCCAACTGCAGCCTTCTTATGAGCAACTCTTTCTTCCCATCCATCTGTCGGAAGACAATACAATTATCGGAGAGACTTCCTTGTCTGATTCGTTAGATGTGATTCATGCTCGGGTTCGGAAGATTAAAGAAGGTGATTCGTCCCTCCACTTGTCTATTTCTGATGCTATAGTCCCTTTGGTAGGTCCACTATCATCCGAGAACTTAGTTGGGGAAACCAGTACCTCAAGAGTTCCAACAACCGTAGCTGTCACCACTGTGTTATCCACTACTTTTGCTCATACCAGCCCTGTTCCACCCATATCAGTGTCTGATTATAAAGTACTGGATGCAGAACCTTAGCCTGAAACCCTTCATTCTCCCAAGATCATATTTGAACAAGAGACCTTGGAGACTTCACCAGAGCACCCTGCGACCGGTTGAGCTCGTTATTCATTATGGTGTTTCCTGTTTGTAGTAATATCATCATTTCTTGCACTACTGTTTCTACCGCAGTCGTGTGCGACCCTTTTGCGAGCGGTTGTTTGTACTTAGATGTTTTTTGTAATGCTTTTGTAAGGCAGTTTATCTAATGTAATACTTTAACATTTTATGTTTTATTACAATGTTTTTGTTTGCTATCTGTTAATACCGTTGTTATACGTTTACGGTGATAGTTTTGGTTGTATATTTATGAGTTATTCTCCCGGTACCGGGCTTGCAAAACCTATTATGTACATGAGTTAATTGTTAGGCTGCTCATCCTTTTATTATGAGAAATAATAATTTTTGTGGGGTTGTACCCCTCTACGTGCGCGTCTTACCAACATATATAAATAACTTTGCAAAATAAACACAGAGTATAATTTTTAAATAAGTTTGTGAAGGTAGCTAGGCTTCACGTTTCATTTATTAAAATCATAAAAGACATTACATAAAAGAGAAGGAATTCAAATATTGCCCCCTTTGCTGCAAAACTTGTGTGGGTAGGGTGCTTATATTTCATGAACATAACATTTTTTGAGGTTGCGGACGTTCCAAGTTCGCGGAAGGAGCTTTCCATTTCGGTCCCTAAGCTTGTATGCCCCTTTGCCTAGTGCTTCCGTCACTTCGTACGGTCCTTCCCACTTAGGGCCAAGCTTTCCATCGTCTTCTGCATGGCTGGCATCATTGTTCCAGTACACAAGGTCTCCTGGTTTGAAGCTTGTGTTGCGAACTTTGGAGTTATAGTATTTTTCCATCTTTGCCTTGCTTCTTGCCTCGCGGATTGCTGCTTTCTCCCTTTTTTCCTCTAGGAGATCAAGGTTAAGTTTTAGTGACACACCCCGTAAATTTGAGGTCAATATTTTAAACTATTCCAACCATTATTTTAAATTATGTTCGTTACGTTTGAATTTAACCTAAAACCGAGAGGTTATCCCGCGTAAATCTGAAAAACATCATCGGCCACGTTCCGGCTCCGGATATTGATTAGTCTAGATATTATATGCATTATTTTATCTTTTCTAAGTGTTTTGTAGTTTACGTTCACTCCCGATATTTATTTTTACGGTTTAGCGTATTAATTACGCTTTTCGCGTTTTTGATCAAACAGAACCCCGAAAACCCGTAATATTTTTATGTAAACTCTAGTTATCGTTTGTCTCGAGTTTGGAAGTCAAAATTTCTTGATCTTCCCTCCCCCTCTTGTGAATTCGGACGACCACAACCAAAACACAACAATAAGTCTCAAAATTAATTCATGAGGAATCTTTATACTTTAATTTGAAATTTTTTGGTAGTATTATGCATGCAAGGTGGTGTAAGTACTCTTGTCTTTATGCATGCAAGCCTTGTACCACTATTCCACTAATTGTAAAATTGTAACCTTGATTTATTTAACAAGCTAGTGTTCAAGCTTGGTCTCCCCCCTCCTTGGTCTCTTGCGTCCGAACCCCAAGCCACACACACCCTTGGTGTGTGTTGGTCACGTAGCTATTGGTTCCACACCTTTTGACTAGCCACAAACCCTTAACCTTATCACACTCCCTCAAAAGTTTTTCTCTCTTCCCTTTTCCTCTCCTTGCTCACGGTACACATACACATACATATACTTTCCATATTTTTGATTTCTATCAAGATTCATTCATTCCAATATCATTTCTAATCAAATCTAAGGGTGTTCCAAGGGTTTGATCATTGTTTTCAAGGTTTTCTAAAGATTTCAAGAGTTAGGGTTTTGATATTTCAAGGGGGTTTTGTAAGATTATTTGAGGTTTATAGATCTAAGGATTTTGGGTTAGATCTTGTGTGTTTCTTGACTCATCTTATTCTTGTAAGTGTTTTATTCCATCTCTTGTGATTTCTTTATGGTTCTTATGCATGAATTTTGAAACACTTTCGGAAAAATTACAAATGAAATTGCTGGTGTAAATAGTATTTAAGTTTTTGGACACTTTTCGGACATTTTTGTGGTTTTGAACATTTGCGAAAAACATATATAAACATTAGCGTAGTGATTGGAAACACTAGAAACGTCATAAAGGAAATTATGGAATGCCGAATGTTATAAAAGTGTAAGACTTCTAAAATAGTAACTTTTGAGATAAGATGTTTGAGAGGGTGTTAAAATTAGGCGTTTAGGTATTGAATAAGCGGTTTTCAATATGGATTTAACATAAATAATAGGGTAGGTTTTAAGTCCTTTAATCTTAGAGAACTTCCTAAATTAGAAAGCTTCTTAAAATAGTAACTTTTAATAAACGTGGCGTGTTTAATTCCTGAATCTTTTGTCATTCCATAACGACACCTTTTGATAAAGTAAACTAAATCACAAACACATATGGATGTCTTCTCATTGATAAGCGTTTCGCTTTTGGTTTAGTACATCATACCTTATTCCTAAGGCGCGTCATTACTTTAGGTGACGGCTAGGATCGTATACTATCCTTCTCATACGTGATTATCATTTGCTCATCGCTCTAAGGTGAGTTCATAGCCCCACTTTTTACTCATTTTGAATAAATGTTTTACAACTTTGGGGTGAGAAATATTGCTTGTTTTTAAACTTCGAACACAAGTGTACGTTTTCAGTTATCATTTCCTATTTGTTGCCTAAGTAGCGATTAGACCACTATCATGCCTGAACCATCATGAACCGTTAATTACCTATGACCAATGGGATTGGTTAAGTAAACGCGAATGATATAAATAGATCTATTTGGGACTAATTATCCCTATCCGGGTAAGCAAGCACTTACTTGTTTCTGTGTCGATGAACAAACGGATATATTTCATGTCGGGAATTCTTTGAGGTGTCTTGGTTAGACATCTGTAGGGCAATATCATCACTTGCATATTACATGTATCTCCTAATTTAGTATCGGTGTCATGAGCTTAGCGCGACGTAAACACTTTTCATGTGATATTGTATTTGTTATAATAGTCACATCACTTTTAAAATCTTGTGGTCCAACCTTACATTAATTCAAACATATGAATTCACCAACTTTATGTTGATTATTTTAAGCATGTTTTCTCAGGTGCTTAGCTAGATTGTTCTTGAAGTGCTATTTGATGTTGCATGCATTGCTGGGTGTCTTTCAAGAATTTTTATCTTTAAACTTAATACTCGTTGTCTTAAAAACATGTTACGATCCCGCTGCATTTTTCTAAAGCTTCCGCTAAAACTATTTCATTTATGTCAAGAACATTGTAAGACTTATTTTGATTTAATCAAAGCAACGAGTTATGTTTTATCAAACGTTCATATAGTGGTCGTTTACTTGATCTTGTGCGATGTATGCAATGACGTCACGCCTTCGGACACGTATTCTGTCCAGGCCTCATTTGGGGGTGTTACAGATTGGTATCCATAGCCAAAGTTATAGTGAACCAGGTAGCTTATACTAGGTCTGGTCTATAACCAGTATGTGATCCTACGTGTTCTTACCTAGTTATATATATCTAATAGTAATAGCATATTATTCATTTATATATATATATATATATATATATATATATATATATATATATATATATATATATATATATATATATATATATATATATATATATATATATATTTATATATATATATATATATATATATATATATATATATATATATATATCGGATTAGTTGATGAATCAAATAACTGAGAATTCATTTTACTTTCATTTATCCCGAATAAGTTAACCCATTTTTATAATAATTTATTGCCCAAAGAATTCGTACTTAATTGCTTAAAAGTGTTATTTGCAGTAATTGAGGAGTGATTTGTGAAGACATGCTAAAAGGCGCATATTTTGGAGCTAAAACAAAGATATTTGAAGATTGCTAAATTCTGACCAATACGTCGTATCCAGGAAAAGAGATACGGCGTATCAGCGCCAACTCTTCACAAGAAAACGCGTTCAACCAATTCCCAAAATGACGTATTCATCTTCTGCCATACGCCGTATCCATCAAGATAACTATTCAGAGATACGAAAATATTTATATTTTGGGAATTAATATCATATTGATCTTAAACTTTGTACGCACTCCAAGGGATACACCCCAATACGCCGTATTGGCCTATCCTAATACGGCATATCCAGACTTTTTCAGAGGCTATAAATAGAAGACTCAAAAACAAGTTTTCGGTGTGCAAAATCATATTCTTCATACCATACACATAAAAGATGATTTTCTGAAGAAAAGAAGAGCAACCAAAGGTCAAGCATCAATCATGATTCCATAGAAGACACCGTGTAATTCCTATACTCTTGTAATCATTTAATTTTTGGTATCGTTCGGTAAAACGTTTAGTTTACCTTGGTTATTTGATTACGCTTGTATAATTACAATGGTTATGGGCTAATACCAATGAAGATTTACTGTTTGGTTTGTTTTAAAATCGATTTTCTTAATTTATCGTTGAAAGTTTAATTATGTTTATCACATGATACTTGTCTACGTATTTGAATATGCGACCTATCATTCAACTGGGTCTAGTTACGCCTAACAAGTGAACTAGATACTGGGATAGCTCTCTATATCGTGTTTTATATTACTGGACCAATAGGATCACAAATAACGTTCTGTCCTTGTCTTTAAATTAAGAACTTAGTTGGACCGGCAGGTGACCCGTAATGTTTCAACAAGTATGTTCTTGATTAATTGATAGATATTTGAATATTGGACTACCAGTATATAAAATACCGTCAAAAAGTAATTGGGTTAAGTCCCGATGGGCTAGGGTTTATCAAGATCACCATTGCTTTAATCCCTAGATAGATTATAATTAAACTAAAAGGATTCTTTATGCGGATACGTTAATTGTGACAGGATTTAACGTGTCTAGGTCTTAGGATGATGTCCCGCCTAAGTCTTAAGAATGATATGCCGCTTCGAGATAAGAAATCATTGCACTAAATAAACAAACCAACATTTAATTAGATTTAATATGGCTAATACAGTTTTCTATCATTTAGCTTGTACCGCTCTTTTATCTTCTGATTATTTTCTTGCATGTTTATTTTGTTTAGAATTGAATGTTGTCACCATAAAACCTCTGTCAGTCTTTCAGGCTAACCCTCCCTAATCCTATTAGAAAACGTATATAGCATAGGTTTAACAAGTAATTAGAATTAACTTAATTAAAGTAATTAGAATACTGATAGAATATAAGGTTAACGACCTCGCTCTTAGTGTTCGACACCTTACTTACCACGAAACTCCACCCGATCGGGTACACTGCCCGTTAAAGTGTTGTTTTAGGATAAGTCGGCTAAATATAAATTTAAAACTTGGTAATCAATAAATTGACCCTACACGACAGCACATCAATTATATATCGTATTTCCATAATTACGTTATACATCATTTTTCCATATCATATTTTGCATCATACTTATTTCTCGACATTACTTGCACTTGGCATGGTTTCATATAAAGGAGATTTATATAAACTTTTCCTTGTGCAGATTATGGCAGCTTCTGTTATTCCTATTTCATCGGATTCATCTGAGGATATCGTGGGTTCTCATGTCTCGTGAGTGATTCTTTTCGGCCTTATTCCTGCCATTTTCCCCGTTATCCTTGTGGTTCCTGCTAAGGTTCCCATTGTACCTGTTGATCCTTTAGTTGCACCGGAGGTGGGAGCAGTTTTTGTCACCTTGCCTGCCAGAGTGCTTGATTAGATGGATTATTCATCTTCTTCTGATTTTGATCCATCGGAGGATTCCTTACCCCTAGAACCAGAGTTACCATTGGTTTCACCCTTCTTGTATTCTAATACTCAGAGGCGGACAGTGAGTCCGAGCCTGCTGAGCAGAGACCCAAGAGGCATGAGTCTCTTACCGTTCATGATGTTATGGTTTCGAGGTGGAGGGACATGGTCACATCTAGGCCATCCTCACCGTCAGGATCATCATCTCACGACACTCTTGCACCATCATCTGAGTTTCCCCTTGCCCTTGTTGTTGCCCCACCCGAGATTTATCGATGGCCAGCGATTCTTATCCGACTCGGTAAATCCCTTTCGGTCGACCTTACCGCACCCACCCTAATGGGCCGCGCAAGTTGTTGACTGCGAGGAAGAGAGTTAGACCTTTTCCTGCTCGTAGACTTGCATGGAGACGTGTATCTCATCATTCATCAGATCGTCATTCTTTACCAGATTTTACTTTAGACTTATCTTTTTTAGATTCATTGTCAAACACATCATCAGTTCATTCTTCAGGATGAGATGCATTAGGTCAGTCTCATTCAGGACCATTGACTAGAGTTGTATCACCTAGGTTGGTTTATACCCCGGTTATGACTCCATGATATAGTGAGGCATTTAGACGTTGGAGGTCTTCACCATTGTCTACTCCTTACCCACCGACGACATCAAAGTCATCCCTAGATTCATCTTCTGAGAGGTCATTGGATTCATCTTAGCCTTCTGCTGGACCATCTCGTAAGAGATGCATATCCCCTACTACTTTGGTACGTCATCTACTCCTATTTCGAGGTCGATAGCCCTACTTATGCTGATCTTTTACCGCCTTGCAAGAGGTTCAGAGATTCATACTTACCTAAGGATAACAGAGAGGAGCATATGAAGATTGGTACTGCTGATGCAAAGGCTATGGCAGATTTAGGTATTAGTGATGGAGTTGGACTTGATACTGAGGATGGTATAGGTATGGGAGTTGAGATTGCTGCTAGTGATATTAGGGAGGACGAGGAGGAATTTGAGACTGCTCAGAGACAGTTAGAGGCTGGTCAGTTGGTGGCTAGCGGAGAGAGAGCTAGTTTGACTGATAGGATTAGGAGGTTAAGACGGGTGAACCAAAGGATTCGGGTGAACCAAAGGTTGGCACTTTCGCAAGAGGAGTTTCGTCAGATTCGTAGGGATCGTAATGATTCTCGAATGAGACTTAGGTGATTGGAGTCGTTTGTTGAGAGGCGTTTGGGATTCCGCCCTTAGTTTGGTAGTACCATGGTTATGTAGGACATTAGACTAATGGTTAGGTCTAGATGTTAGTAGTAGAAATATTGTAAATCAAGTACCCCTAGGTGGGAGCTGGGTAAGGATTAGGGGGGGGGGGGGGGGGTGTGGTGGCGGGGGGTAGTAGAGGAGTGTGGAGGGGTGTAGGATGGGGTTGAGAGATGGTTTGTAGGTTGGGTGGGTGGGGGAGGGGTCTAGGGAGCCAGAGGGTGGGGAAGCGGGAGCTGGCGGGGGGCGGGGGGGATGTTAGTAATGGGGGGTGAGGAGGGGGGCAGAGAGCGGGAGGGAAGGGGGAGGGAGGGTGGAGGGTGGAATCGTCGTAGGAAGGGGGGGGGAGGGTGTGCGGAATTTAGGTGGGGGAGGGGGTAGGACGTGGGGCGGGTGTGGGGGACTGGGGTTGTGAAGGGAGGGTTGGGTCAGAGAGGGGGGGTAAGTGGGGCAAGGGAAGGGGGAGGCTGGGGTGGAGGAGGGTGGGGAGGTTTGGGAGGTGGTAGGGGGTGAGGATGGAGTAGGGATGGGGGGGTGGGGGCGAGGGGGGAGGTTGGGGTGAATCAGGGGAAGGTGTAGGGAGAAGGGCGGAGGGGGGGGGTACGTGAGGGACAGGGTAAAGGTGAGGGAGGTGAGGTAGTGGGAGGGTAATGAGGGGTGGGGGGAGGGAGGGGATGGGTAGGGGGAGGGCGGATGAGAGTGGGGGCGAGGGGCGGGGGGGGATGGGTGTAGGGGTGGGGGTGTGAAGAGAGGGTGGAGGTGAGTAGGGGGGATAGGGACGGCTGCAAGCTTGGGGAGTAGTGTGTGGGTGGGTAAGAGTTTGGGAGGGTGTGGAGATGGGGGGTTTGGGTAGCTAGGGTGGGGAAGGGGAGGGAGTGGGGTTGGGGGAGGGGAGGAAGTTGGGGGGAAAGTCGTGGGGGGGAGCGAGGTTGGGAATCGGGGAGAGTGGGGGGGTGTTTGGGAAAGGGAAAGACAGGGAGGTGGGGGTATTGGGGAGAGGGGATGGTCGGTAGGTGCGGGGGGGCCATAGGTTGAAGGGGGTTGTTGTGGGGGGAGGGGTGGTGGGGTCGGGCTGGGGTGGGGCAGGAAGGGGGGGGGGGGGGTGGGGGGGTGGGGGGGGAGGGGGGGGGGCGGGAGATGGGAAGGGGACGGAGGTAGGAGGGAAGCGGTGATTGGGTAGGGGCGGGGGGGGGGAGGGGGTAGGTGATCGGTAGAGGGAGGGGGTGAAGAGAGGGGGGAGGAGGGAATGGAGGCGAGAGTGAGCGTAGGAGTGGAGATGGTGGGACGGGGGGGGTGGGGGGTTGGAGGGGGGGGTGGGTATTGAAGGACGGGGAGGGGGTGGGTGGAGGGGGGCGGGGTGCAACTAGTGGTGGGGGTCGGATGGGGGTACGATTGTTAGACGGGGTTGGAGCGTGGTTGTGTGCGGGCAGAGGCTTAGAGTTCGGAGGGGGGTGGGGTGGTGGGGCGGTGTAGGAAAGGGGGAGGGGGTCATGTGTATTTTGGAGGAGGTTGGGGGAGGTGGGGTTAATCGGCGTGGCTAGAAGGGGAGGTACGGATTAGGACAGAGGAGTTAAGTATAGGGGAGCGGGGGGTGTGGGGGGTGTGGGCGGGGGGGGTAGAGGGGATGGGGGGTAGGGAGGTTGGGGAGAGGGGGGGTGGAGCGTGGGGGGGGGTGAGAGGCGAGGCGGTGGGGCGGGTTTGGTCTGTTTGGGAGAGGGGGAGGGGGGGAGTGAGAGGCGGTGACTTGGGGGTAGTGTGATGTTAGCGTGGGGGTGCGGCATGGTAGGGGGGGGCGGGGGGGGGGTACGGTGGGGGAGTTTGTGGATGCAGGGTATCGGGAGGGGGAGCCAGAGGGGGGCGTGAGGCGGGTGGAAGGTGTCTGGTGAGGTTGGGGGAGTGTCTCGCGTAGGACTCTTTTAATGGTAGTAGTGATGGAGTTGGACCGTGATCTGAGGATTGTATAGGTATGGGCAGTTGAGATTGCTGCTTGGGATATTAGGGAGGACGAGGAGAGGAGGAATTGGGACTGTCAGGAGCAGTTAGAGGATCTCAGTGTAGTTGGTGGCTAGCGGAGATCGAGAGCTAGTTTGACTGATAGGATTAGGAGGTTAAGACTGGTAGTGAACCAATAGATTCGGGTGAACCAAAGGTTTGGCCACTTTCGCAAGCGGGTTTCGTCAGTTTCGTAGGGGATCGTATATGAGTTCGGATGAGATTAGGTGGATTGGAGTCGGTTTGTTGGAAGTGCGTTTGTGATTCGCCTCTAGGTTTTTTGGTGAGGTCACCTGGTTAGTGGAACATTTAGATAATGGTTAGGTGCTAGATGTTTGTAGTAGAATTTATGTAAATAAGTACACCGTCAGGGGGGGTTTCGTTAAGACGGTAATGAGTGGAGATGAGGGGTAGTCGATTGAGCAAGGAGATATAGATGAGATTTTGTCGGTGATTTATATAGTAGATAATTTATATAATGATTTTATTGGAATCTTATTATTATACTATTCCATCGTGTGTTCATCTTAAACATGATACTGTTATTTACTCGTTCTGGCAAAACGTATTGTTATTATATTTTATTTCATATTATGTATTTAATTCTCATTATAAGTCGTCGTAGATCGTCTCAAATCTCATCATGTGTTATGTTTGGTGTATAGGACATGACTATCACACGTTCCGGAATGACCCCTGGAGCAATCAAAGAGCTCATTGCCCAACGAGTAGCTGAGGCATTGGCTAACTACGAGGCAACCCGTGCTGCTAACGCTCTCAAGACTGAAAATCAAAGCCAAAATGGCAGTAACGGCAATAATGGAAATGGTGGAAATAGAGATGGAGGAAACAACAAAATGGAAATCCAAATGAGAATGGTAGAGGTGTTATGCCAGTTGCTCATGTGTGTACCTATCAAGACTTCATGAAGTGTCAACCGCTCAACTTCAAAGGGACTGAAGGAGTTGTTTGTTTGACAAGATGGTTTGAGAAGATGGAAACAGTGTTCCACATCAGCAATTATCCAGAGGTGTATCAAGTTAAGTATGCCACATGCACTTTTCTAGATAGTGAATTAACTTGGTGGAATTCACACAAAAGGACAATTGGAGTCAATGTTGCGTTTGCTATGACATGGAGAGATCTTATGAAGTTGATGACATAAGTGTATTGTCCAAGGAACGAGATACAAAAAATGGAGACTGTATTGTGGAACTTGACTGTGAAGAACAATGATTTGGCTGCTTATACTCAGAGATTTCAAGAGTTGACTCTGTTGTGTACTAGAATGGTTCCAGGAGAAAAAGGCCGAATTGAGAGGTATGTTGGAGGTCTCCCTGACAACATTCAAGGGAATGTGATATCTGCTGAACCAACGAGACTCCATAATGCAATTCGGTTGGCAAACAGTTTGATGGACCAAAAGTTGAAAGGTTGTGCAATTAGGAGTGCTGAGAACAAACAAAAGTTTGAGAGCAATCAAAGAGAAAACCGTGCACAACAACCCCAGTTCAAGAGGTAGAATGTGGCCAGAGCCTTTACAACTGGTGGTAATGAAGGTCGGGTTTATGTTGGACCTCACCCTCTTTGCAACAAGTGCAAGTTACACCATGTTGGGCCATGCACTGTAAAGTGTAGAAGTTGTGGAAAGATTAGTCATTTGACCAGGGATTGTAAGCCCACAGTTCCCGCGGTAGTTAATCAGAGGGCCTCGGTGGTGAATCAAAGGAATACCACATGTTTTGAATGTGGAAGTCAAGGGCATTTCAAGAAGGATTGCCCCAAGTTAAAGAATCAGAACCATGGAAACAAGCCTGTTATTCCATAAGCTAGATGGAAAGCTTATGCTATTGGTGGAGGAGATGCAAACCCGGGATCCAACGTTGTTACGGGTACGTTTCTTCTCAACAACCATTATGCTTCTGTATTATTTGATTCGGGTTTCGATCGAAGTTTCGTGTCGACTACTTTTAGTACCTTGCTTGATATAATCTCCGATACCTTAAACGTTAGTTATGTTGTCGAATTAGCCGATAGAAGAATTTTCAAAACAAATACTATACTTAGAGGATGTACCATAGGATTATTAGGTCATCCGTTCAACATTGATTTAATGCCCGTAGAGCTCGGTAGTTTTGATGTTATCATCCGCATGGATTGGCTGGCGAATAATCATGCGGTGATCGTTTGTGGCGAGAAGATAGTGCGTATTCATTTTGGAGATGAAATTCTGATCGTTCAAGGAGATAGGAGTGATAAGGGGAAGAAATCGACGTTGAGCATCATATCATGTACGAAGACTCAGAAGTAGATCGAGAAAGGTTGTCAAGTATTTCTGGCGCAAGTTACAAAGAAGGAAGACGAAGTTAAGTCGCAAGATAAGCGACTAGAGGACGTGTCAATAGTATGGAAATTTCTGGAAGTCTTCCTAGAAGACTTGCCTGGACTGCCACCTGCGCGACAAGTCAAATTTCAAATTGACTCGATCCCTAGTGTTGCTCCTGTGGCACGAGCCCCTTATAGACTTGCTCTGTCAGAAATGCAAGAATCATCTACGCAACTACAAGAACTTTCTGACAAAGGATTTATAAGGCCGAGTTCTTCACCATGGGGAGCTCCAGTCTTGTTTTTCAAAAAAAAGATGGAATGTTGCGGATGTGTATCGATTACCGTGAACTGAACAAGCTTATTGTTAAGAATCGATACCCACTCTCGAGAATCGATGACTTATTTGATCAGCTGCAAGGATCAAGTGTCTACTCAAAGATCGACTTGAGGTCTGGTTATCACCAACTCAGAGTTCGTGATTAGGATATTCCAAAGACGACGTTTAGGACTCGTTGTGGTCATTACGAGTTCCAAGTAATGCCTTTTGGATTGACAAATGCACTGACGGTATTCATGGATTTAATGAATCGGGTGTGCAAGCCATTCTTGGATAAATTTGTTATCGTGTTCATAGATGACATTTTGATCTACTCAAAGGAACAAAGTGGAACATGAAGGACATCTTAAGCAAATTCTGGAGTTACTTAAGAAGGAAGAATTGTACGCCAAGTTTTCAAAATGCGAATTTTGGCTTTCTAAGGTACAATTTCTCGGTCACGTGATTGATAAAAAAGGCATTCATGTGGACCCGGCTAAGATAGAATCAATTACGGATTAGGCATCGCCTAAGACAACGACAGAGATTCGTCAATTTTTAGGTCTTGCTAGTTATTACCGAAGGTTTATTGAAGGCTTTTCAAAGATTGCTAAACCTATGACCAAATTGACTCAGAGGAGCGCAAAATTCGATTGGGGTGATAAGGAAGAGGCGGCATTTCAGACATTGAAGCAGAAGTTGTGTAGTACATCGATTTTGGCTTTACTCGAAGGAAATGAAAACTTCATGGTTTATTGCGATGCTTCTCACAAAGGGTTGGGCGCGTTGTTGATGCAGAAGGAGAGAGTCATAGCTTATACATCCCGCCAACTCAATATCCAGGAGAAGAACTACACGACACATGATTTGGAGTTGGGAGCTGTGGTGTTCGCTCTCAAGATGTGGAGACATTATTTGTACGGCACGAAGTGCGTTGTGTTCACTAATCATAAGAGTTTGCAACATATTCTAGATCAGAAAGAGTTGAACATGAGACAACGCAGATGGTTAGAGTTGTTGAGTGATTACGATTGTGAGATTCATTATCATCCAGGAAAAGCTAACGTGGTGGCGGATGCCTTGAGCCGAAAGGAATAGATTAAGCCACTACGAGTTTGAGCTTTGGTTATGATGGTTGGTTTGAATCTTCCTGTGGAAATTCTAAAGGCTTAAAATGAGGCAAGAAAGGAGGAAAATTATGGAACTGAAGATTTGGGTGGTATGATTAAGAAGCTAGAGCCGTATGCTGATTGAACGTTATGTTTGAATGGAAGAAGTTGGATACCTAACCTTGGTAATTTAAGAGGAGTGGTTATGCATGAGTCGCATAAGTCAAAATATTCAATACATCCTGATCGGAAAAGATGTATCAGGATTTAAAGAAGCTGTATTGATGGCCGAATACGAAGGCTAAGATTGCCACCTATGTCAGTAAGTGTTTGACCTGTGCTAAGGTCAAGGCTGAATACCAAAAACCATCCGGTCTATTGGTTCAACCTGTGATCCCAGTATGGAAGTGGGAGAACATTACTATGGATTTCGTTATTATGTTGCCAAAGACGTCAACTGGTCAGGATACAATTTGGGTAATTGTTGACCGACTTACAAAATCCGCTCATTTCCTGCCAATGAAGGAAAACGCCTTAATGGAGAAGTTGATGAGACAATACTTGAGGGAAATTATCTCAAAGCATGGTGTGCCAATTTCAATTATTTCTGATCGAGATGGTAGATTTACATCTTAATTTTGGAAATCGCTAAACAAAGCTATAGGTACTTAATTAGATATGAGTACGGCTTATCATCCATAAACCGATGGTCAAAGTGAAAGGACCATCCAAACTTTGGAGGACATACTACGTATTTGTGTGATTGATTTTGGGAAAGGTTGGGATAGACACCTACCTTTGGTGGAGTTTTCTTACAACAATAGTTATCACACTAGTATCAAAGCTGCACCGTTGGAGGCTCTGTACGGTTGCAAGTGTCGATCATCCATTTGTTAGGCTTAGGTTGGAGATATGGTCATGTTGAAAGTGTCACCATGGAAAAGGGTGATACGTTTCGGCAAACAGGGAAAGTTGTACCCTCATTATATTGGACCATTTAAGGTACTCGCTAAGGTTGGAACAGTTGGTTACAGACTTAAACTCCCAGATCAATTAAGTCATGTTCATAGCACTTTCCATGTTTCTAATTTGAAGAAGTGTTACGCCGACGAATCGCTTGATATTTCATTAGATGAAATTCAGATCGACGATAAGTTAAACTTTATCGAGGAACCAGTCGAGATCATGGACCACGAAGTGAAGCAGTTAAAACAAAGTCGTATCCCTATTGTTAAGGTGTGTTGGAATTCAAGGCGAGGTCCTGGATTCACTTGGGAACGCGAAGACCAAATGAAGAAGAAGTACCCTCATCTCTTCGCTAAACCTAAACCTACGTCTGAATCAACGTCTTAAGCTTTGAGGACAAAGCTCTTCTAAAGGGGAAAGGATGTTACACCCCATAAATTTCAGGTCAAAATTTTAAACTATTCTGATCATTATTTTGAATTTTTTCCGTTACGTTTGAATTTAACCTAAAACCGAGAGGTTATCCCGCGTAAATCTGAAAAACATCATCGGACGCGGCTCCGGATATTGATTAGTCTAGATATTATATGCATTATTTTATATTTTCTAAGTGTTTCATGGTTTACGTTCATTCCCGATATTTATTTTTATGGTTTAGCATATTAATTACGTTTTTCGCATTTTTTATCAAACAGAACCCCGAAAACCCATAATCTTTTCGTGTAAACTCTAGTTATCGTTTGTCTCGAGTTTGGAAGTCAAAATTTCGTGATCTTCCCTCCCCCTCTTGTGAATTTGAACGACCACAACCAAAACACAACAACAAGTCTCAAAATTAATTCATGAGGAATCTTTATACTTTAATTTGAAAAATTTTAGAAGTATTATGCATGCAACGTGGTGTAAGGACTCTTGTCTTTATGCATGCAAGCTTGAACCACTATTCCACTAATTGTAAAAATGGAATCTTGATTTATTTAACAAGCTAGTGTTCAAGCATGGTCTCCCCCCCCCCCTCTTGGTCTCTTGCGTCCAAACCCTAAGCCACATACACCCTTGGTGTGTGTTGGTCACTTAGCCTTCGGTTCCACACCTTTTGACTAGCCATGGACCTTTAACCATATCCCACTCCCTATAAATATCAAATGATAACACATCTAGGGTTCACTCTTCATTTGCAAGCCTCAAAAGTTTTTCACTCTTCCCTTTTCCTCTCCTTGCTCATGACACACACACACACATACATATACTTTCCATATTTTTGATTTCTATCAAGATTCATTCATTCCAAGATCATTTCTAATCATATATAAGGGTGTTCCAAGGGCTTGATCATTGTTTTCAAAGTTTTATAAAGATTTCAAGAGTTAGGGTTTTGATATTTCAAGAGGGTTTTGCAAGATTATTTAGGGTTTATAGATCTAAGTATTTTAGGTTAGATCTTGTGTGTTTCTTGACTCATCTTATTCTTGTAAGTGTTCGATTCCATCTCTTGTGATTTCTTTGTGGTTCTTATGCAATATTAAGTCTTATGTGTTTGTGGTTTTTGAAAATAAACAAGTTAAAATATAAACTAGTATTGTTTTATGATTCTCTGATTTACAAAAGGTTTGGTTGTGAGTATGAGTGATCATGAGTGTTGTAACAATAGAAATCTTAGGGTTAGGTTAGTATTGATTGTGGTTTTGATGGCGAAACATTGGTTGGTTTAGTAGTGAACGGGACTAGGCTAGAATAAGCATTATTGTGAAGTTTGGAGAAGTTTTGAGAGCATTTGCGAAAAATATGATTGCTGACACGGTTTTGTTTTAAGGTTTTGAGAGACTTAAAAATGTTTTCATTAGTCAAGAAAGTAGTTTTTAGAGAGCATATTTCGTATAGATAAGTTTTCATATGTCGAACACTAAAAACGAATTTAAAACGGCCAAGTTATGGCGAAATGAATTGTGAAACACTTTTCGGAAAAATATCAAATGAAGTTCCTGATGTGAATAGTAAATTAGGTTTTTGGACACTTTCGGGCATTTTTGAGGTTTTGAAACAATGGCGAAACATATAGAAACATTAGCGTATTGATTGGAAACACTAGAAACGTCATAAAGGAAATTATAGAATGCCGAATGTTATAAAAGTGTAAGACTTATAAAAATAGTAACTTTTGAGATAAGTTGTCGAGACAGACGTAAAAGTCAGGCGTTTAGGTATTGATACGCGTTTTTGGAAATATGGATTTAACAAAATATAGGGGACGGTATTAACGTCTTGAAACTTAGAACTTTCTTAAAATAGAAAGCTTCCTAAAATAGTAACTTTTAGTAAACCGTGTCGTATTTTAATCATGAATATTTTGTCATCATAACGACACCATTCTTCTAACTAAGACACAAACATATATGGGTGCCTTCTTGATTGATAAGTTTACCACTTTTGGTTTCGTATATCATACCTTAGTCCTGAGGCGCGTCATTCCTTTAGGTGACAGCTAGGATCTTGTGCTATCCATCTCTTACGTGATTATCATTTGCTCATCGCTCTAAGGTGAGTTCATAGCCCGAATTTTTACTCATTTTGAATAAATATTTTACAACTTTGAGGTGAGAAACATTGCTTGTTTTTAAACTTCGGACACAAGTGTTTTCAGTTATCATTTCCTGTTTACGTGTTGCCTAAGCAGCGATTAGACCACTATCATGCCCAAACCATCATGAACCGTTAATTACCTATGACCAATGGGATTGGTTAAGTAAGCGCGAATGATATAAATAGATCTATTTGGGACTAATTATCCCTATCCGGGTATGCAAGCAATTGCTTATTTCTGTGTCGATGAACAAACAGATATATTTCATGTAGGGAATTCTTTAAGGTGTCTTGGTCAGACATTTGTAGGGCAATATCATCACTTGCATATTATATGTATCTCCTAATTTAGCATCGGTGTCATGATCTTAGCGCAACGTAAATACTTTTCATGTGATAGTCACATCACTTTTAAAATCTTGTGGTCCAACCTTACATTAATTCAAACCTATGAATTCACCAACTTTATGTTGATTGTTTTAAGCATGTTTTCTCAGGTGCTTAGCTGGATTGTTCTTGAAGTGCTATTTGATGTTGCATGCATTGCTGGGTGTCTTTCAAGAATTTTTATCTTTAAACTTAATACTCGTTGTCTTAAAAACACGTTATGATTTCGCTGCATTTTTCTAAAGCTTCCGCTAAAACTATTTCATTTATGTCAAGAATATTGTAAGACTTATTTTGATTTAATCAAAGCAATGAGTTATGTTTTATCAAACGTCCATATAGTGGTCGTTTACTTGATCTTGTGTGATGTATGCAATGACGTCACACCTCCGGACATGTATTCCGTCCAGGCCCCATTTGGGGGTGTGACATTTAGGGCCTTATCATTTTGTATCATGTCTATCTCTGTGGTCCGGAGGGTAGGCATGCCTATTTCCGTTGGAATCACTGCTTCCGTTCTGTAGGTCAAAGAGAACGAAGTGTCCCCATTGCTTGATTTAATCATGGTACGGTATGCCCATAAGACGTGTGGGATTTCTTCTATCCAATTTTTGCTTCTTTTTCCAATCGTGCCTTTATCCCTTCTCCTAGGCTTCTGTTTTCTCTTTCTACCAAACCATTAGGTTGCGGATGTTTCACGGAGGCAAAGCGCTAGCGGATGCATAGTTTTTCACACCAATCCTTGAATGGGTTATCTCTGAATTGCTTTCTGTTGTCTGATATTATCTCCCCCGGCAGACCGAACTTGCAGACAATGTTATCCCATACGAACTTTTTAACCTGATTACCCGTTATAGTTGCCACGGGTTTTGCTTTAATCCATTTTATGAAGTAATCAATGGCTACTATTAAAATTTTGACTTTTCTGAGACCTTCTGGAAAAGGTCCAGCTATGACAATTCCCCACTTATAGAATGGCTATGGAGACATGATGGGAGTTAATTTTTGTTGCGGGTTTCTTGGTACCGGATGATGAACTTGACAATCTTGGCATTCTCGTATCATTTTCCTTGCGTCCTTATGCGTGGTTGGCCAATAGTATCTTGTTCATATAGCTTTGGTTACCATGGACCTTGGCCTTGTGTGCAAGCTATAGGATCCTTGGTGAATTTCTCTCAGAACATAGTTTGCTTGTAATGGTCCAACACATCGTAGCGATGGCTCAAGAAAAGATTTCTTATATAAAACCCCATTAATTACAGTGTACCGTCTTGACTTGAGTCATATCGTCCTTGCCTTTTTCCTTTCCACATAGAGTGTTTCTTCCGTGAGGTATTCATAGATTGGGGTCATCCAAGTATTTCCTTCTTCCTCTACAATTGCTAACACTTCTGCTTCATTTATAGGTTTTTCATTGAGCTCTTCCACTAGGACCTGCTTGGCTAGGTGAGCAAAGTTGGTGGACGTAATTATGCTTAAAGTGTCAGCCTTCTTGTTTTCACTTCTGGGTACTTGCTTATTTGAGAATTTCTTGAAACAGCTTGCGAGCGTTTTTTACTTTCTCTAGGTACTGTATCATTCCAGGTTCCTTGGCTACATAGGATCCATTGATTTGGTTAACCACTAGGTGGGAGTCCACATGTGTTTGAAGGTTTTTTACTCTCATTTGCTTTGCGATTCTGAGACCAACAATCAGAGCCTCATATTTAGCTTTGTTATTAGTTGCATCGAACCTAAACCTTAGGGCGTAGGTGAATTCAGTCCCTTCTGAGTTAGTGAGTATTAGTCCGGCTCCGGAACCATCTATACAGGAGGATCCGTCTATGAACAGTGTCTATGGGTCCGGAAGCTCGTCCTCAACTTCCATGGGTGCGGCTATGGAATCATCTTCCGACCGTTCAACTATGAAGTTTGCTAGGATTTGTCCTTTGACTGATATTCTTGGCATGTATTATATGTCATATTCACCTAGCTCTATGCTCCATTTTTGCAGTCTTCCTGCAAATTCTGGTTTTGATAGCACATGCTTGATTGGTTGGTCCGTGATAACAACGATTGGATGTGCTTGGAAGTATCATTTTAGCCGTTTGCTTGCATGCACTAAAGCTAGTACCAATTTTTCCACTGGTGTGTAAGTTATTTCTGGACCTTGTAGGGTGCAGCTAACGAAGTAGACTGACATTTGCTTCGCCTCCCTTTCGGTCATTAACACTGTGCTCACGGCTTCTCTTGTAGCCTCAAGGTACACAATAAGTTCTCCTTTTCCATAGGTACGGTTACTGTTGGTAGCTCTGCTATTAGTTTTTTCATTTGCTTGAATGCAGCTTCAGCTTTCCGCAGTCCATTGGAAATCACTTTTCTTCGTGCATTTCTTCAAGCTTTTGAAGAACGGCAGTGACTTTTTTGCTCATTTGGACATGAATATTTTTAGGTTTGCTAACTTTCCATTTAGCTTTTGCACGCATTTTAGGCATTTTGGGGACGGCAGGCTTAGAACGGCTTCCACCTTCTCTAGACATACTTTTATTCCTTTGGTGTTTACCTTGTATCCTAATAACATACCTTCTTCCACCCCGAAGGTGCATTTCTTGGGATTCAGCTTCATGTTTATCTCTCTTAGAGTCCTTAATGTTTCTTCAATATCCCTTATTATTTCTTGTTCCCTGCGGCTCTTGATTACCAGATCGTCTACGTATACTTCTAAGTTTCTGCCAATTTGTTTCTGGAATGCCTTGTCTACCAAACGTTGGTAGGTTGCCCCGGCATTCTTCAAGCCGAAAGGTATTTTTGAGTAGCAGAATATTCCTTGTATGGTTATGAACGCTGTTTTTTCTTCGTCCTCTTTTGCCATTTTAATTTGGTGGTATCCTTTGTATGCGTCTAGGAAGCACTTGAATGGGTATCCGCAGAGTGATTCCACCTTCCAGTCTATTTCTTGGAGTGGATAACCATCCTTAGGGCATACCTTGTTTAAGTCTTAAAATCCAAACACATCCTCTAGTTGTCATCATGCTTTTTACCATTACCGGGTTTGATAACCAACTGTGGTAATGAACTTCCTTCATGATGCCAGCTTCCACAAGTCTTTCCACTTCTTCCTTTATTGCTTTGTTTCTTTCCGGTGCTTGGCTCCTTTTCTTCTGCCTGACCGAAGGACACCCTTCACGAATGTTCAGCCGGTGTTCTACTATATTCCGCGAAACCCCTGTCATATTCGCCGGTTTCCAAGCGAATATGTCTAGGTTACATCTGAGCAAGTCGCATAATTCTCTTCGCCCTTCTTCTGTTAGAGTGGAACCTATTGCTATTGTTTACTCTAGGTATCCGGATGGATTGTCACTTTGATTTTGTCTTCCGCGACTCGAGTGCTGGTGGAAGGTTACGCCTCTGGTCCTGAGACCATTGTACATTAGAGTGGGATAATCTTGCTACTTCGCAGTGTGAGTATTCCTCTTGGGACTGGGAATTTTAATATTCTGTGAGTCGTTGATGGGAATGCTTGAATTTTCCTTACTCTTGGCCTTCTTATGATCCCGTTGTACGGAGACGGTTATCTTACTACCACGAACTTCATCCATGTAGAGGTTGAATGTTCCACATCCCCTATTTTTACCGGTAGCGATATTTGTCCCATTGGCCATATGATTTCTCTGCTGAAACCAATGAGTGGTGCGGTGGCTGGGAGCATTTGGGTTTTCACTTCCTGACAGAGCCTGTTGAAGCAATGTTCGTATAGTATTTCTGAAGCCGACCCTCTATCTACGTATATGCGATGTATGAAGTGACCTCCTATTTCTGCCTCAATGATCATGGGGCCTTCTGTTCTGTCCTTATCACCCAAGGGTGGGAACGAAAGTTCCGGATAGGTGGAGAAGCTTTATGTAATCCTTTGCCTGGCCACTCTTTGCCATGGTTGGACCATTAGAATTTCCATAGCTTTGTCCTTTCCGGATGCTTCTCCCTTTTTTGCCGCTTTTGGCTGGTCCTTTCCACTGCTTTGTTTTAGCTCCTTAATTACGTGTTTCCAGCTTTGATTAATTCTTTAATTTGCCTCTTTAGATTCATGCACTCATCAGTGTTATGCCTCACTTCCCCGTGGAACTCACAAAACTTGCTGTTATTTCTTTTTTCTACGGGTGTTATCATTGGTGGTGGAGTTTTAAATTTGCCTTTATCCAAAGCCAAAATTTCCTTTGGGGATTTTGTAAGAAGTGTGAACTTGTCACGTCTTCGCTCTGACCTCTGCTGATTCCAAAAGTCTCCCTCTTGTCGAAATTTTGATTTCGCCTAACTTCCTGTTGCTTACATGTCAGAAGTGTTTTCTTTCGCACCTGGTTGGAAGCTGCCACCTCTCCCCTGAGGAACCTGTGGTTACCCTCATCATTTCATTTACTAATTTTAGGATTTTGTCGTGTAGACGTTTAATGAGCTCGGGGTTGGTAATTCCGTGCATGAATCTGAAGATTCTCTTGCACTCTAGAGATCCCTTGACATGCCTACTCTTAGTCTTGAATCTTTGCACAAAATCTTTTGTAGATTCCCTTTCTCTTTGCTTGATGTGGTGAATTTCTACCGGATCTTTGATGCATTTCTTTTGTTGAAGGAAGTTTGCTAGGAATGCCTTTTTCAAGTCATTATAGCTATCTACGGATTCCGGAGGTAGGTCATCAAACCATACCCTAGCGGCTCCAGTGAGTGTAGAATTGAACATGTGGCACCATGTCGGCATTGCCCAACGTTCCACCTTCGCAGCTGCTTGAATTTTTTTTAAGTGATCCTCCAAATCATCACTTCCGTCATATGTATTGACGTTACTTGGCATTCGGGTCTTTTTTGGGAAGTCAAAGTAGCGGATACGGGGTGTGAAGGGGTCTGTTTCCTCACACACCCATGGTTGTGATAGGTCGTCCTCTTCAATGCTTGACTTTTGCTTTTTCGATCTTAACTTTCAGTGTCCCCTTCCGCTATCTTCGCTTTCGGAGAGCACTTCTGCTTTTTGTGAATGCGTTCCTTCATGGTGACGTTTTCTGGGAACGGTTTCCGTTCTTCCTGAATGAGAACTCTGGTAACGGCTTTCCGAGTGTACGGACACACTCTTTCCTTTACCTCCCAGCCTATTGAATACGCCTCCGTCCTTTCTTCCTTTACCTCCTGGCGTGTGCCTAGGTGATTCTGACCTGTCATGCCTTATCCTGGAGAAGACACTGGGATTGGTTCAGGACTTCTGGACATGGTATAAGAACGTCTGGACCTTCGTCCCCTTCCGTGCTCCCCTCTTATGTTTGGTGTTTTGGACTCGGAGTGTTGTAACACCTCTTGGAGCTTCGAGTTTCTTCTTGAACATCCTTCAAAGTTAAGACGGACTTTCACTTCTTTCAGCTTTTCCTGCTGCACTTTTTCTTGGTGAACCTTTTCAGCTATTACCGGTAACAACTGATGATAATACTTGTTGCAGTACTCCCAAAGGGCTGCGTCAGACACGAGCCCGTTTGAGTTTTTTTAAGATTGGTTCATTTCCTTTCCCCACTGTGTTTCGCACGACGGACGTGGGTGGGTTGGGAATAAGCTCTGCTGGTTCGCTCATGGTGAGTATTTTAAGAAACGCAGTTGTATACTGGTCCCACGGATGGCGCCAACTTGTCAGTACAAAATGTGTGACGGGATGTTGAATGGACTTAAGTCGCTTGTTGGGCTGGGCCTTCAAGCTGTCTTCGAGGTAGATCTTGTACTAAACAAAGTAAATTAGATGATTTCCTGCACAAGTAAAGATAAACCGTTAGTCTTACCATGAGGGCGGACCTCACAATTAGACTTCGGCGTGAGAGTAAGAAAGCATGTTGTCAGAGCTATGTGTGTGTATTGGTAAGAGTGAGAAAATCATACCATTTGGAATGTTAGAGGATTCCTTTTATAGGCGAGTTTAGTGGCCGGAGTGAGACCCTTGTCGGGCAAAGGTCCGCGGTTATCATGACTGCGAACGAGGATTATCTTTCGCGGATGTTGGCTAATCCGCTGCTGGTTTGCGGGAGCGGTTTGTGACTGCTCCGCATATGTCTTGTTGTATTCGGGTCGTGGCCAGTGTGATCCTGGGCTTAGTTCCGGCCCATTATGCTTGTTGTCTTTTTAGTTGGGCCAAGGCCTAGAGATGGTATGACTCGAGCCCAAAAGTCTGCCATACCTATTATACGTTATCAACGGGTGATATATGAATCTCAAAAATTGTTTAAATTTTTGGATTCAAACAAGGGGCTCTGCCCCTTGACTTTGCAAGAGGTCGCGATAAAAGTTCTTCAATAATGACACTTATGATATTACTATAACATGTTATAGTGTACCGGTGCTTTGATGTTATATGGTTTTAGCTATTGGGTAGGCATTCATTATGGGGTTTTTTTTAGCGAGGTATTTTTGTGATGTGCTATAAAAATTTTATTCGAGAGAATGTTTATGTTATATAAATGTGATAGGGTAATGTTGACGTAACCAAAACTATGGTTAATTTATTAGGATTGAAAGAATTTCTATTAAAAGTGTTTATAATATTTAAATTAAACTTTTTGTGCGAAAGAAAAAAGCACCATGGCGTGACACGAACAAAACAAAGACACACGTCTTTCTATATCATGGTCCATGAAAATATGGAGATTTTAAACACTTTTGTATTATTTTAAAAAGGAATATACGATTTAACTCGAAAGATACTTATATTTTGCATTTTTATTATTTGTTTGTAGTCTTCTCAAAATTCTCATCATGTATTCACGTTAATTTGTGTTTGTAAATTTTTTTTATGTATATACGGGTGTGAAGTAATGTGAGCGAAAATTAGTGTTTTAAATTGTAGTTAAGTATTTAAATATTTAGTAAATTACGTTGCCTTTTATAAGTAGCGGCATGTTTGTATATCAACATTACTATTTTTAGGTTTTTAAGTTTTAAAAAGAGTTATTCGTGTTTTATATATAGTAAGTATAGATAAAAAAACACAGACACAGATTCATGCTACCATACAACTCGTAAATGTTGTTTTAAGAGTCACACTATAACCATAAATCCACAAATACAACTATTTGCCGCTATATATCGTAGTTTTGCGCGATATCCGTCTGGTACCAATAACTCGATAAGTAGACATATCACATCTGTTTAATAATACTAGGATATTAATTTGTTTACTTTTATCCATTATATTCCAAAAATATTGTTTTCTGTAAATGTGGAAAAAGTGGTGACAGTGGACTTGTTTTCCAAAAAGAGAGTCATAAGATAAGATAGATATTTGTCGACTTGTGACTCCCTTTCCAATATAATTTCTTGCTATTTACGCATATTTGACGTTTTATTCCAGTATTATTTCAAAATTAAAAAAAAAATATAAGACTTTGACTACCAAAAAGCAGTTTTAGTTAGATCGTAAAATCTTACGATCTCGCTATCTTAGGTGGGATTTTGATCTTAGCAACCCTGATTCTGGTCGCTAAGTATAAGCACGAAATACATGTCTGATCAAACCACATGTTGTTAATTATATATATATACTATAAAGGAGTTAAAACGCTGCCGTTTTTGGCAGCGTCGCTACAGCACCCGGCCCAATGGGCTTTCAATTTGGGCCGGCCCATTTGGCAATTATTATTTTTTATTTTATTTTTTTAGGCAATGTAAAAAAAACTGCTCGGCATAAAATAGAAAAAAAAAACTATAAAAATATTGACTTATTCAGATAAAAAAATACTCGCGACATGAGGCCCAACACATAAGCCCATATAAAAAAAATAAACTATTAAACATGAGGCCGAAAAAAAAAACCCGCACAAATAAAAAATAGAAAAGAATAAAAATAAAATTTTAACCCAAAAATTAACCCGCACTATTAAACATGAGACCGAAAAAATAAACCCGCACAAATAAAAAATAGAAAAGAATAAAAATAAAATTTTAACGCAAAAATTAACCCGCACTATTAAACATGAGACCGAAAAAATAAACCCGCACAAATAAAAAATAGAAAAGAATAAAAATAAAATTTTAACGCAAAAATTAACCCGCACTATTAAACATGAGACCGAAAAAATAAACCCGCACAAATAAAAAATAGAAAAGAATAAAAATAAAATTTTAACGCAAAAATTAACCCGCACTATTAAACATGAGACCGAAAAAATAAACCCGCACAAATAAAAAATAGAAAAGAATAAAAATAAAATTTTAACGCAAAAATTAACCCGCACTATTAAACATGAGACCGAAAAAATAAACCCGCACAAATAAAAAATAGAAAAGAATAAAAATAAAATTTTAACGCAAAAATTAACCCGCACTATTAAACATGAGACCGAAAAAATAAACCCGCACAAATAAAAAATAGAAAAGAATAAAAATAAAATTTTAACGCAAAAATTAACCCGCACTATTAAACATGAGACCGAAAAAATAAACCCGCACAAATAAAAAATAGAAAAGAATAAAAATAAAATTTTAACGCAAAAATTAACCCGCACTATTAAACATGAGACCGAAAAAATAAACCCGCACAAATAAAAAATAGAAAAGAATAAAAATAAAATTTTAACGCAAAAATTAACCCGCACTATTAAACATGAGACCGAAAAAATAAACCCACACAGAATACAATAAAAAAACGCCATGTTCCCATAAAATTATATTAAAAAAAAACCCGTATAGCCAAAAAAAGAAACCTTTAAACATGAGCCCCACACATAAGCCCATATAAGAAAAAAAAACAAACTATTAAACATGAGGACGAAAAAATAAAACCACACAAAATAAAAAAAAATTAAAAATAGTAATGCCTCGCAACTACGCGAAAAAAATTAACGACCCGCAGCAACGCGCGGATAAGCATGCCTGTTTAAATTAATGGTGGAAATAAGCTGAGTGTAGCTCGAGTCTGTCAGTGCTCGAGCTAGAATCATTTATATTTATTAAGCACGGGCTCGAGCTCGTTTCTAGCTTTGACATTTTGCTCAACTAGTGACAAATTTTATATGCTCGGACTCGCCTTGTTTTAATGACAAGTTAGACGAAATAAAGCTCAAATCAAGCTCGGCTTGTTATAGCGTGATTCAAGTTTGTTTATTCATTTTGACTCGTTTTATACATAGTTATACATACAAGCGATACATACGTATGTATTTTTAAGACTCGATAGACTAGTGATCTTTATATATATTATTACTCAGAAGCTCGGTAATTGAATGTCAGCTCGTTTCGATTTTTTACTATGTCGATCTTGAGCTTTTCATGAGCAATTTGACTTGTTTCCATCCTAATATTTTATCTAGTAAAGGAAAACAAAAAGTGAGGACTTTTGCATTAAAAAAAAATATTTCCTTATTAGGTATGATGCTTCTAATTTTTTATTATTTTTGAATATATATGTTTAATTAAAAAGCTTAAATACTTCCAAAATTGGCATTATTTTTGTGAAGAAATCTGATGGAGAAAAAAAACACATAAAAATATATGTGTCAAATTTATAAAAACAAAAACTTAAAAAAAAGAGGAGGTAATATAATAAAAATTTAGTGGTTTAATTTTAAATAAATTATATAGAGTTAAGTGTAAATTTACAAATTTTATTATAACTTTAAAAAAAATAACCTTAAACTTTCATAACTTATAAAACAGAAAAAATAAAAATTATATATATATTTAAAAAAAACATAATGTACAAGTTTCGTGCGTGCACGGGGATTAAAACTAGTTTAAATATAAATAGCAAAAGCATAGTCATTTATAAAATTAGAAGATCAAAGTGCTTTGATTCAGTTGATACTCAATTTCGAAAAACTTATGGGTCTACCGGAGAGATTTTATGGATAAACAGTTAAGGGTTTGAGTCTCGGTTCTTGCCTATTCCAGTGATGCCCCACTGAGCCAGAAGAGTTGCGAAAGCTATTACAAAATAAGACACCCGGTTTCAAAGTGTTCCCGTAAATTCATATTTTTTTTAATTATAAAATAAGAAGATATTGTATAATTTTGTGGACCATATAATTTGCCAAACGTGCATCCCAAGTTGTTCAAACACGAGACAAGCCCACTTATTATGAATGTCCTTTTCAATAATAATTACTTACTTTTCATATAGTCGAAAAATCATATATAATTGCTTATACAGTTTTTAATCTAGCTATTCTTAATGGCTTATACATGAACGAGAAAAATGTAACAATCATATAGCAAGGTTACAAAACGTGCACCCCAAGTCGTTGAAGAATGAGACAAAGCCAACCGCATTTGAATACCAGGCAAATTACTACAAAAATGTTTTTTTTAACAGCAATTTATTCGATCAAAAAACTAGCAAAGAGCTAGAATTACAAAGAAACAAGATATGAGTTTTTAAGCCAATCGTTCTAACTAAACGAGGCTTTACATCGATACCTACACCAATAAAACGACCCAGACACAATGTCATCAAAAATCATCGCCTTCAAAGGAATTTTAGAATCAAAAAGTAACTTGTTCCGGTATGACCAAAGGTGCCACCACATAACATAAAAAACGCCTTCAAGAATCAGTTTGTGTTTGGAGGAGAGCCGCAACGACACGAGCCAAGAGCGCCATTCACCATAGGAATTAACTTCGGCAAAAGGGGTAACCCACCATTGAGAGATCTTACATGAAAGCTGTCTGGCCAAATTACACGTGAAGAAGAGATGACTAGAAGACTCCACGCCAGTATTACAAATAGGGCACAAGATAGATCTAACACAATACCTCGGCGGGATATATTAAACCTCGTTGGTAAGGCGTCCAACTTGACTTTTCATGCGTGTACATTTACCTTGATGGGAACAGATTTAATCCAACGAGTTTTAGAGTTGACAATGTTTATGATATTGAAGATCCATAATTTAGTACTATCATTGTTGCCGTGCAAAAACCGTTTGTAGACTATAAGATTCAGTTCCATTGAGAAAGCTTCTTTTGAGATATACTGATTCATAATTTTTTTTCATTCATTCACTAGTATATATCAGTTAATAGTGAATCAAACATATAAATCACAAATTTGATTCAAAATTTTTTGTAAAATTCAAGTTATGGTAAATGATTTGCTAAATTTGTACGTCTGATTTATAATTGTACTTATATCGTAAAATCGTGAAATTTTCGACATTAATTTATTTTTTGTTTACATCTTTTGGATCATAATTACATTAAAAAGAGTTCTACACTTAAAAAAATAGAATTGAAGTTAAAATTCTATAGTATTTAAGCCTTCTCAATTTCCTTTTCAATTTAAACTCTTGTGGATCAAAATTTTTATACTATAAGCCAATGTACGTAAAAAAAACTAAAAATATGTCCTTTTATACTTCTTTTTACTAAACCTTGTATAATTATAGTAGTCACTTGTTGTATATAATCAAAAAGTTTAACATCACATAATATGCTAATCACTTATCTTAAGTAGTTTGTTATTGGACTAACGTCTTCATCCATTAATATTTTGATTTGGGCTTATGATAGAAAATTAAAAGGAAGCATCATTGCATCAGGCCCAAAATAATAACCAAAAGCCCATCATATATAAATAAACTCATTAGCCCATATAAAAACATTTCTCAACCTTATGTCCTTAAGTTTCATTCACCAGTTTTTTAGACTCCAAACTTAACTTAAAAGTTAACACACTTTAGACTTTAGAGCGTATAATCTGATATAAAATGTAAACATCGAGTTTCAAACATTTGTCTTGGTGGAAAGTATGACATAAAATAACTTTTACGAGACGGACGTTTAATTTAAAGGTTTTTCTTTAAATGGTTGCCGTCTTACTTGTTCAGTTTTGAAGATTATGCCAGGGAAAGGTGTCTCATGTATGATGGTATACAACACGAAAAATATCGTATGTTTGTGATTCAAATTATTAGGTACGCGGGTATAATATCCAGTCATATGATTGTGACTAAATGATGAACGGGCGACAAAAGAATATCATACGTTTAATGTTGTTACTTGGCAAAATATCAGTTATACGGTTGCGACTAGAGGACTAAATGACATGATATCTATCATATTGTGACTAAATGTTAGATAGTTGGCAAAATATCTATAAATCAATTGTCAAGATTGTGACTAGATGATGAATATATATGGTAGGCAGAAAATCTATTCTATACACTTGTCATCAAATGTCGGATAACAGATAAATATATCTGGTACACGAAAACAACAAAGAACTTCTTTATTAATCATAATCTGAACCAACATTATTGGTTCAACTCACACGTTGTACATTTTGGAGATCGACCGTTCGACCAGGAGAGCGCTAACTCTCACTTAGTTTGACAAATCTTCCTATTTTACATAAAGGTAAGGTATGCACTATCATAACAAATTCTACTAAAAGGTCTCGGTAATAAAAGGTTTCAAGACGCGCGTGCATATTGCACACATCCACCCTTGTTTGCACATATATGCATTGTATAACCAATTCTAGGGGTCGACAAAAATGTGAACATTACCTAAATAACATAATCCGACCACTCATCATGTTGAACATGATCCATAGTCAAACTAGGAACCGTATCAACCTTAACATTATTCTTTTTCCCGCCAACTAACCTGGCGGGATTCCCAACAACCGTAGCCCTAGCCGGCACGTCTTTTAACACAACTGACCCGGCCCCAATTTTTGCCCCGTCACCAATCACAATGTTCCCCAGTACACAAGTCCCCGCGCCAATCAAAACACCATCACCAATCTTAGGATGCCTATCACCACTACTCTTCCCGGTCCCTCCCAACGTCACATTATGCAAAATCGACACATTGTTCCCAATAACCGCGGTCTCCCCTATCACGACACCTGTTGCGTGATCCAACATAATCCCACTACCAATCTTAGCTCCAGGATGTATATCCAATGCAAAAACCTCAGACACCCTACTTTGTATCAAAAGTGCTAAAACCTTTCTGTTTTTTAACCATAGGTAATGTGCTATCCTATGACATTGAATAGCAATAAACCCTTTATAGTTTAGAAAACAATGTACATAACTTATACAAGCAGGGTCTCTTTCTTTAACGGCCCTTAAATCATCTTTAACATGACTAATAATTTCTTGATCATCTATGAACACTCCCATGATAAGCTCATATAAAGATGCACTGGATAAACTTGTAGTACTTAACTTTATAGAAATATGATTAGCTAAAGCTGACTCAAGTGATGCATGAGATAAAACTAAGCTAAAATAGTAAGTTGACAATATGGGCTCTTGATCAATATCACCTCTAGCTTCATCTTTCATTTTTAACCATAGATCATCATTATGATCATGGTTTTGATTGTTACAAGTGATTTTTGAGATGGGTTGGCAAGAAATTTGATCAAGGTGATCTGGTTTGCAATATTTGAAGATGTGATTGGATTCAAATTCAAAGATTTCTGTTCTTGGAGTGAGGATACAAGCAACCATTTTTTTGGTGAAAATTGATGATTTTTTTTGTGTGGGTATGATTGATTTGTGTTAAAGGATGCAACTCTTTATATATTGTGGTATGGTAGGGTAAAGGTTGAAGGTTTGACCAGGGAAAAGAGTTTTATAAAATTGGGGAAGAGAACTAGAGGGTTCATCTGGTTATGTTTTTTATTAGGTTTCTAGCTTGTTTGTAAACAGTAAGTAGTAGTTTGAAACCGGGCTGACCAGGCGGTTGAACGGCCGTAAGCCGGTGAGGTGACCAGAAGCCGGTTTTGGCCGAAAAACCCGGTTAAACCGTGTCCTAATAGCTCGACCTGGTCAATTGAAAAAACGGTTTTTAAAACAAGTGATGGTCGACAAGCGTTTGACTAAGATAGATGCAGATTAATTGGGGTGTTTTGTGACCGTTTTGAAAATAAAATGTGAAAGGAGATCAACGTGCTCTTGCCGATGCCCCAGTGACGCTTCTTACCACAGTGGCGTCGCCCCACGTCGATGCAAATGTTCTTACATGTCTTAGTTACTAAAAAGATTCAATGCATTTTAATGTCGGCTATTTGACGTCCAACAAATGTCCCTGTTGCATTATTTATCTCTCGATTTCATACTATTGATGTAAACTTACAAGATAGTGACAATAAGTAGCAAAACCAAATCAAATTACTAGTTTGTAAATTAGTTTTATTGGATCTAGTCCACACAGATTGACTGATCAAGACCTTTTATAAAATAATTAATGGGCTATATGTACTTTACTACTTTTACCAAAACAAATGAGTCATTTATTCATTTTAAATAGACAAAAGTTTCACGTAAATTTCATCACTAATCACTTCTATAAACTTTACAAGTATATAGAGTCTAAGTGACCAAGTAAGTTGAGAAGGAATCTATTTTGTTAACAAGTCTCATGATTTTGTTAAAAAGCCTCATTTTTTTATAAATACACAGGGTCAAAAAAAACTTGTGCATGTAATTTGTTTGGTTTTTCGTAAATGCACATGATAACTTTGTGTTGTGATTCCGCACCCGAGCTACAAACGTTTCACGTAAAATTCATCATACTAATCACTTTTGTAAACTTTTACAAGTATATAGAGTCTAAGTGACCATGTAATTAGTTGAGAAGGAATCTAGAAATTATATTTTTATTTTGATACGAAAATTAATGTGAAGTGCATATAAAAATGGTTGGTGAGGTAAGCGGTTACGTGGGAAGTGGGTCATGAAAAAAAATGATAAGATGTGGTGGCTCACGTAATCGGTTACGTTTAAATGATGCATGGTCAAAATAAAGAGTCCACGTTAATTTGTCACTTGTGCTAAAAGCTTCGACTCATCATAAAATTCGTTAATTATTTGAGATTCATTTTTACGCTATCGCCGCCGGTCCCTTGATATATAAGCATGTGGCTCCCATTCAAATTATGCATCTTATTGTAAAACTTAACATATTATACAGGGTAAAGTCTCCAAGGTCCACTCCGTTTGTGGATTTAGTCCCACGTTTTAAAAATCGGTGGAAATGATCTCAAAAGTGATCATTTTGGTGCGTGTTTGGTCTAAAGAATGAAAGATCGTTAAGTCGCTTCGTTAGTGATGCGTATTGTGGTAATTTTGCATATAAACTTGGTTACACCATTGGTCCCTACCCACTTTAATGTCATAATTCAAAAAAATATCCGTTTGTACTATCATTTTTTGTCTTTTTTTCTATTACATCATTGGTTTCTAAAGTCGTTTTTTTGTTTTCTTACATGTAGTTAACACCTAACTCATTCTCTCTCTATTATATTTCCATAATATTACGTAGTAAACTTATGATATTATATTTTCTGTTTTCGTTTTTTGTCTTTTTATTTTATCACTTCCCCAAACATAAAACGGAACACAAATTCATTTACTTTTATTTTTTTTTCTTAATTCTACTTCACGGTTAAAACTCAAATCACATGACATGTATAAAAAAAAGTCTTCCTCATCCGCAAATCAGCCCTTCCCGTGGGTTATTTTCTCAACGAATAAGTAATTCTAGGAATGAAATCTTTATATAATTCGAAAAAGCAAAGCACAAGTCCAAGGCAATATAATAAAATATGAAAAATTAAAATTTTTCATATTTCTAATATTAAACAAAAGGATTAGCAAATAAAAGTGGCTATAACAAATTTTGACAACCAAAAATATTATCTCATTCATCTTTATTACTCATATTCCTCAAACCCAAAAATATAGATCATCAAACAAGAACTCAAAATCTCCATCAACAATCATCATCGTCTGACTCAGCCACCTCCATCAAATCTAATGAAACCATCTATCTCAGCCACCCTCGACGACCGCACCATCACCATCGACCAGAACCAACACTCTCAATCTCAAAGTTTTTATGTTTGTGAAAGTTTTTATGTTTGTGTGGTTTTTTCTTTGTTATTGATTTGATATAATCTTGGAAAAATGAAAATAATGATTGGATTGTTTGGTGGTTGTTTTATTTTGTGAAGAAGATGGAAAATTTGATTTTTAGTTTGAACGAGTTGTAAAATGACCCGCGCGTTGCGGCGGGGGCAAAGCAAATGTCGAAAGATATTTAGCCTTGATAATAATATGGGATAAAAGTAGTCCGGTTAAGGATCAAAATATTTTTTTTGACATTTTTTATAAAATCGTACGTATTTAAGAAGCAAAGCAATATTGGTTCGTTTTGCTTTTTTTCTTATTTATATTAAATGAATTTTTTTTTGAAAATCGTGTGTATTTTAGAAGCGTTGCAATATTGGCCTCGTTTTAATCGTAATTCGAAAATATTTCTACGGGTATTTTTTTGATATGAATGGGAAAATCGTAAATAGTTAAAAGTTGAGGGTCCGTTTTGTAATTTTTTACTTTTGGCATTGTAGCACTGTAGCAGTTGGGCTAGATGTTGGACTAAACTTAAAAAAAAACTACTTGGGCCGGCCCAAAGTGGGAGCCCAAGTCAAACTTGCGGTCAAACATTTGCTTCATAGAATATAGAGTAATAGTAGTTAAATATGATTCTTGTAAGGGTGCCCTTGTTAGTACCCTCTGGCCCACTGCATAGTGTCAAAAAGTACAAAAGATTCATTTTGTACCTCTTTTTTTACAGTGCAACGCCGTTTTTTATCAGTTTCTGTTTCGTAATTTTTGACAGTTTCATACTTTTGACCTGTTAAACTTTATATTTTTGTTCCGTTTTTTCCGTGTCACGGTTTTATAATATATACAAAATTATAAAAATACAAAAAAAATAAAATACGAAAAAAAAACCGGAAAAAACCGGATGGGTACAAATGGTGTTTTCAGGGGGTACAAATGGTGTTTTCAAGGGGTACATATATCATAACCCTTCTTGTAATTGATTTTTATGACAAATTTGTGAGGAAACAGTTCTTGTAAATATACTTGTTAAAGTAAAAAATTGTAAGACACCAAAGTTGCCACATATTAACCAAATGGTGTAGATCCAAAATTGTGTTGACCAAATGGGTAGATCCAAAATTGCATTGAACAAATGAGTAGATCAAAAATTGCCACGTACTAACCAAATGATTTTATGACAAAAATGTAGGACACCACAACAAATGGTTAATACATGTGCGTCTTATAAAAATTGCCACGTATTGCAGTTTTGGATCCATATGTGGTATCTCGGTAGACAGCTGGTGTGTTCATGAAATGATTCGCAAGTCAACAGAAGATTCTTTAACTTCTCATCTCACAAGGATTCAAACTTCATAAGCTACCGAAATTAGTTCCCTTCATATGTACAAACCAACTTTTTTTTGTATGTGTGCGCTAGTTTCTTTTTTTGTGAGTTCGCTTCTTTCTTTGTGTTTCTGCTTGTTTGTTTGCTTAATTTTTACTATGGCTGCATTCTAAATAAACAACAAATTCAGGTTTATGGAATATTTGATATGCAGATGGTTACTTACATGGATATATGCTTGTATCACTCTTTTCGTTTGTCATGTATCAGTTTAAACTACTTCTTTTTTGTTGAATACACATAACTTGCTAATCATACTATTATTGACGGATGATGCTCAGGTGGCAACTGGGTAAGTGACATAAAATTATGATGTTTGCTTCAAAGAAAAGTTTGTTGCCGGTATGTTGTTCTTGAGGCTTTCGTAAACAAAAATGGGTAAGCGGCTTAAAATTATGATGTTTGTCGGGTAACACGGGTTTTTAAATAGATAGGTCGGGTTGGATGTTAAGGTTTGCAATTATGATGTTGTAGGGTTTTTCAAGGATTTGTGTGGTTTCATGGATCCTCGGTGTGGGCTGCTACGGTGGCGAGAAGGGTGGAGTTTTGGTCGGAGATGGTGGAGCTCGTCGTAGTGGTGGTGAACAACATGGTAATTTTAATGACGATGATGATAGACGTAGCATGTTTATAATGACGATGATGATAGACGAATGTAATCCTAATCATCAGTGACAATAATCATACTTAAATCGATGATGCCGGAATGATGACGTTGACGATCGATGAACATGATGACGTTGACGATCGATGAACATGATGACGACGAAGACGCTATGATGCAGATGATATGATCCATGCATCTAAAAGTGAAACTAAACACCATCTTTGATGCAATATGATTATTATTATAAAACGTTTGGCTAGCTTGAACATAAGATGATGCATTTGACGATAATTACAATTTTGTAAATGTATCAGCCTAGAGCAAAATTTGATGCAAAGGTAATTGAATACATTCTGTTAAAAAATGATGACCCAAAAACGATGCAGAAGACCCATTTTCAAGCTATCATTACTTTTTTTAAACTTGTCAGTGTTATTAAATAGAAAATGACAAAAAAATGTCTTAGGGACTAATGCTATAATGGAAAAAAGACAAAAAAAACCCACAGTAATGTTACCGTTTTGAATTATGAGTCAGGGACCAATGGTGAAATAATAAAAATTTTGAAATTACTAAATTGCCCGTCGTTGAAAAGTCAAACTAACACCCGTTACGTATAACGGGGCTCGAGGGACCAAACGGGTAAGAATAGTGACAAAAAAGGACTAACGACATCGACCCCGTTATCTAGGGACTGAATCCGCAATCAGGCCTAACCTTGGGGACCAATAGTGTAATTTACCCAATAACTTAAATTGAATAAACTGATTGATAGTAATAAAGTATATAATTAAATATTGGGTCAATGTCATAAAATACCTACGAACTTTCAAAATTGTCCTGACTTGACCAACGAACTAAATTTCATCCCGTCTACACCAACGAACTTGTTAGTTATGTGACAATATGACCAATATGACCGGCTAATTATCCACGTCATTAACTTTTTTATTTTTTTAATTCCACGTCACCCTCCATCACCACCACTATTTTTCTTTATCCTGCCAAAGTACCATTACTCATCTTTAAACACCCTATCCAGTTTCATCACTGCAACAACGTTTGATCCTAGCACCCCTTTATAGACTATTCCAAAAGACCCATTCCCCAGTTCATTCTTAAACCATCAATGACCATCCATATCCCAACCAACCCATTTGACCTGCACTTACCCAAATCATCTTATCAACCGCCGTAACTGCCACTTTGGTAGAAAACGTTCTCGGACGTCTTTTTGCCACTCATTCCAACGGTCTTAAAGCATTTGAGTTTTTTAAGTTCACCCTCAATTTTCCAAACTTTATCCCGAGTCCTGATGCGTTTGAAAAGATACTTCATATATTAACTCGTATGCGTAATTTTGACAAAGCATGCGAGTTGATAGATAACATTCACAAAACAGATCCGTCATTACTTACCCCTAAATCGATGAGCATAATGCTATTAAGAATCGCAAAGTTTCAATCTCAAGGGAATCCATTCGGTACCGAAGAGTTCAATCTTTTACTTCGAGCGTTTTGTACACAGAAGCAAGATCAGTATTTAACAGACTATACTCTCGTTTCACCCCGACCACCAAAACTATGAATATTTTTCTTCTTGGTTTCAGAGAATCAGGTGATGTTACTTCTGTCGAACTATTCTACCACGATATGATACGACAAGGCTTTTCTCCTGATACCGTAACGTATAACATCAGAATTGATTCATACTCCAAACAAGGTCGTTTTGAAGACGGGTTTAGTCTCTTAATGAATGGTTACAAATGAACTGTTTCCCGTCATTACGGATTATAAACGACTTTTGATTCGGGGAATCAGTCACTAACCGGACAAAAGCACAGGAGCTTTTGATGGAAATCCTATGTGATAGTATTTTGTAACCGGATTCTGCTGTATACAATGCATTAATAAACGCTTATATCAGATCCGAAAACGTTCGAGTAATGAATGAAATGGAAGAGAATAACATCCTTCCTGATCACGTCACGTTTCACATGATGTTCTCAGGGTTAATAAATTCAAGCGGAATTACCGGTGTTTTACCCCTTTATCACCAAATGATCGGTAAAAACTTTGTCCAGGATAACACCAACGGTAGTA
The DNA here is from genome assembly GCA_026074375.1 of Tanacetum coccineum. Taxonomy (NCBI): domain Eukaryota; kingdom Viridiplantae; phylum Streptophyta; class Magnoliopsida; order Asterales; family Asteraceae; genus Tanacetum; species Tanacetum coccineum. The sequence continues at coordinate 91,947 of BQNB010000418.1, read as the reverse complement.
TTGTTAATGTCACTTTTCTTCAAAAAAAACCTATGAAGTTAATGAGGCTTGGGTTTTTGGAGGTATCTAATTGAAAGAGTTATTGTCAGCTAGTCACGCCGTCAATGTACTATTAAAAAGTTTGTGTTCTGACGAGCGGGTCGAAGAGGCTTTCCAATGCGGCAGATTCTTGAAAAAGGGAGGTATTTAAGTAAAACAGGTTTTCGTGCTTTAGAAAGATGTTTGATTGAGATGGGTGATGAGGTTAACCACAGCCCTCGCCACCACACCACAACCGATCGTTATAGCCAAAAATCAAATATCTCGCCATAGCCACGGCTTAAATAACGACAAAATGTATATATCCGTTAACCATATATCCGTTGCATATTTTTTAATTATATTTAAATTTTTTTAATTTATACCCACTTTTACACTATAAATACTACCTCATTTTATCAAATTTTACACAACTACTATTTCAAAACACTACATCTTAAAATCAATAAACATGATGAGTGATTCAGATGGTGGCGATTTGTCCGATGTTGATGATTTCGATGATCTTGACATGATTATGCAACAAGTTCAGTCAGAGCAACAACAAGATGAAGAAGCAGAACGGGTGCGCCACCGAAACTATATCTACCGAGAACGTTTAGATGCGGATGCACGTTTGATGGCGGACTATTTTGGTCCTCACCCAAAATATCCCGAGTATTATTTTCGAAAACGATATCGTATGAGCCGTACACTATTTTTAAAAATAGTCTCAGGTATTGAAAATTACATTCAAACTCACCATCCTCTTCCTCCGCATTTCTATTTCTTTAGAGTCCGACCCGGTGCTACAGGTCTACCAGGTTTTAGTGTTATTATGAAATGCACATGCGCCATACGCCAACTGGCATACGGCGTAACACCTGATTCATTAAATGAGTATTTACAAATGGTAACCATTGCGCACGCGATTGTCTAGATTTTTTTTACTATGTGCGTTATCGATCTGTTTATGCCCGAGTATTTTCAAAAACCTGACTTCAATGACATAGTTATACAATACACACAATAATATTCATGGTTTTTCAGAAATGCTTAGAAGCATTGATTGTATGTACTGGGAATGGAGAAATTGCCCAAAAGCATGGCATGGCTAATTTGCTGGAAGTGATAAAAAGTACCCAACTATAATGCTTGAGGCTGTTGCTTCATATGATTTGTGGATTTGGCATGCATTTTTTGGGGTAGCGGGTGAAAATAACGATTTAACCGTTTTGAATAATTCTTAATTATTTGACGACCTTCTTGATGACATCGCCCCCGTGGCTCCGTTTGAATGTAACGGGGTTACATTTGAAAAATGGTATTATCTACCCGACGGCATTTACCCACAATGATCATCTTTTGTTAAATCATTTACGGTTGCAAATTCAGCGTTATTTAAACAGAAACAAGAAAGTGCTCGAAAAGACGTTGAAAGAGCTTTTGGGGTCCTTCAAGGACGTTGGCATATTACATGTCAACCGGCGCGTGTTTGGACTGTCAACAAGCTACGCAGAATCATGTACACTTGCATTATATTGCATAACATGATTTTAAAAGATCAAAAGTTTGCGTTATCTGAGTTTGACCAACAAAATTATATTTGCCCGCAAGCAAATATATTAAGGACATGGGTCGAGCGATGCGAATTGCAAAGAAGAAAATCCAAAGAACTACGTGATAAACAAACACACGCAAAGCTTCAACGTAATGTCATTAAGCATCTTTGGCAAGAACATCTACAACATCAACATGGAGATTAGTTTATTTATAATTTGATGTATTTTTTATAAAGTTTCGCATTACTTTTTAAATTTCGCAATGTTTTATTTTTATTGTACTGTATTTTGTATTTTTATATTAATGAAATGAATTATGTTTGCGTGAAAATAATGAAAAATAAAATAAAATTGTGAGTGGTGAGGCCCAATTGAGGAGATAGGCGTATGTTATGAGGGAAATGATATTTTTAAGTGGGAGTGAGATGCTGATGTGACAGCATGTGAGACCCAAATGAAGAGTTATAGCTTGCCATGATACTCCACCCTCTAATGTGTACGTAACATAAAAAATAGGATTAGAATCCTCTAAAGTTGAGTCAAACATGATGCATCATGTCCACCAATCACAAATTAGTTAATTGTATAAAACTTTTTCTTTTAATAAAAATCATGGGCCCACTTATTTATTTTCACTCACAATAAACTTAACATGATCAATCATGTTTGACCATAACTTTAAAGGATCCTTTTCCTAAAAAATAATATAAAAGTTGATAAAGTGCATGAGAGAGGAAGAGCGAAGTGAAAAGGAAAAAAATAAATTTTTTTTATTTAAAGAGAAAAGGAAAAAAGACACAATTATTATTATTTTTTTGTTAAAAAGAGTGAAACAAATAAATATTATAAGTATATAAAAAAAGGCAAGCACACTCATTCTTTCAAATAATCACAAATTGGGAAGAAGATTAGAAGTGAAGTTCTCAGATATTTTATAATCTTTTCCTTTCCTCTTCTCTTATAAAAAATAGTAAATTGCAAAAATCGTTTTTAAGGTTTAACCAAATTGCATGTTTCGTCTCAAATAATTTAAAAGTGCATAGATTGTCCCAAAATCAAACTATTTTGCAAAAAATCGTCTATGGTTAACAACAAAACATGCAATTTGGCTAAACCTTAGGGACGAAACATGCAATTTGGCTAAACTATGTGGGACGATTTTTTTCACTTTGGCTAAACCTTGGGGATGATTTTTGCACTTTTAAACTACTTGGGACGAAACATGCAATTTGGCTAAACCTTAGGGACGATTTTTGCAATTTACTTTTAAAAAATATTAGAAACATATTTTGTTTACCTTCCCACATCTTTCTCTTAGAAACAAAATTAAACTCGAAAACTGACTGTAAGTGTTTTTGGAAGGCAATTACATAAAAGTAAATGGTAGAAAAAAAAATTTGTACAGAATATTCAAGATATAGAATATTTATTTTTGGGTAAATTACACTGTTGGTCTCCAAAGTCCACCCCGTTTGCGGATTCAGTCCCCCGTTTTGAAAATCGGTGGAAATGGTATCAAAAGTGGTCATTTTGGTGTGTGTTTGGTCCTAATGAATGAATGGTCGTTAAGTCGCTTCGTTATTGATGGGTATTATTGTAATTTCGCATAAAAACTGTGTTGCACCATTGGTCTCTCACAAATCATATTCTGTTATCACCTTCATGTACAGACGAGTTACATTACAAATATACACATTCACGGTAAAAAACGAAGTCGTTTTGACTTCGGGCCAACTGCTACAGTAACGGGCTCTCATTTTGGGCAAGCCCGATTTTAGTTTTTTTTTTTAAATTATTTTGTTTTTGTTTTTTTTAAAATTTGTATGCACAAAGTAGAAGGGAAAAAAATATTACAAAAGTTCTGATTTATTCAGATAAAAAAAATACCCGCGAAAATATCTTCGATACCTAATAACTTTAAAATAATCGATATGGTCACAAACGTACAACCCATTATATTAAAAAAAACCCATATAGCAAAAAAAAACTACACTTTAAACATGAGGCCCAACACATAATACAAATATACACATTCACGGTAAAAAACGAAGTCGTTTTGACTTCGGGCCAACTGCTACAGTAACGGGCTCCCATTTTGGGCCAGCCCGATTTTAGTTTTTTTTTTTTAATTATTTTGTTTTTGTTTTTTTTTTAAATTTGTATGCACAAAGTAGGAGGGAAAAAAATATTACAAAAGTTCCGATTTATTCAGATAAAAAAAATACCCGCGAAAATATCTTCGATACCTAATAACTTTAAAATAATCGATATGGTCACAAACGTACAACCCATTATATTAAAAAAAACCCATATAGCAAAAAAAAACAACACTTTAAACATGAGGCCCAACACATAAGCCATATAAAAAAAATTATTACTAAAAATATACACATTTGTCGACAAACTAGCCTAAAATTCGCATAAAATGTGGCCCAAAGTAAAAAAAAAAAAAACCCAAAAATAGCCTAAAATCTGGCTCAAAGTAAAAAAAAATACAAAACGGACCCTCACCTTTTAACTATTTATGATTTTCTTACACAAAAATTCCCGTAAAAAAATTTACAAAACCGTCCCAAAAAAAGAAAATATTCGGGAAAAAATTAGCCCGTCCCAACGCAAATTTTTTTTCCCCAAATCATACAAAAAAAGAAAATATTAAAAATTAGCCCCGCCATAACGTATCGGCAAAAAAAACCCCCAAAACGTAAAAAAAATTATTCGGGAAAAAATTAGCCCCGCCGCAACGCGCGGGTTCTTTTGCTTGTTGAAATACATCACCTCTCGTTAGCAATACTCGAATACTTTACTAGACGATGTGTCTGATACAGTAATAAATTATTGTTGCCATGTACTCTAACCTTTTTTATTTTTTTAAATGGTTTTTTAACATTTTTTCGTTTCATGGATACTTATTTAGTGCCATGTATAGATTATGGACACCCACTTCAAACTGAGAGTTTATCCATAGCAATATCAGAGTAAATTGCATAAACCGTCCTTAAAGTTTGGCCAAATTGCATGTTTTGTCTCAAACGTTACGAAAGTGCAAGGATCGTCCTTGTGGGGAAACATTTGGTGCAAGTATCGTCCATGTCAGAAAAATTTAGAGGAAACCTTTGGTGCAAGAATCGTCCCTGCAGGGACGATACTTGCACCAAAGTTTCCTCACAGGGACGATCCTTACACTTTCGTAACATTTGGGATGAAACATGCAATTTGACCAAACTTTAAAAACGATTTATGCAATTTATTGGCAATATTATAAAACATTTCCTTTTCTAATAAAATATTATATCTTATACTACATCCACAAAAAGATTCACAAAAGAAGTTTTATAAAATGACGTGGCATGCATTAATAAGGAGATGCTAATTAAAAAGGAAAAAAAAGAAATGACCAAAAAGATTTTGATCGGAAACATGTCATTTTGTGGAAATTTTGTGAAAGTTATTTTGTGGACGTAACAATTCTTTTTTTGATATTCCTCAACAGATCTGTTCTGACTCTTCTTCTACCTTCATTTTTTTCTCCATACCAAATCCATCATTCAAGTCAACTTAATATACAAACACCATCTATTGATCTCGTTATAACAAAATTATTTTTTTCTTTAAGACATTCTTAAATCCATCACCACCACATGCCAATCACCACCACCTTTGCTGCCCGATCTGACCGTGATCGGCCCGGTCACTTTTTCCGCCACTGTTTTCGGGGCGACTTGCACATGGTTGTTCAATTTTTTGTTTGTTAGATCAAAGGTTTATTGTCTTAGATCTAAGTTTTAGTGGAAGATGATGGTGACGAAAAGTGTCACGGGGAAGAAGAAAAGGATTCGGGAATGCGTAAAGAGTTTTATGTTTGATCACATCAGATCATTAAACACTTTTCGTCAATCATTCATGTTTTCCTTTTATAATAGTTTATGGGAACACTAAACAAAAAAGCAATAAATAGTTTTATGTTTTCACAATTAGTTCAAATTTACTCTACATAATCTCTTGAAATCTTGGATTTTTCTTTAGTGTATTCTTAAGAAGGGTAACAATAAGCCAAACCCACTTTTGTTTAAATTAAGTTGTAAAATCCCAGTGGAACTGAGTGTTGAGCAAACATATGTTCTTAGTAAGGAGATGGGTAGAGGTGAATTTGGGATTGCTTATATGTGTACTTTATCGGATTGTGTACCATTTGATTTAATTTGTTTTTTATTTCATTTAATTTTTCATGTGTACTTTTATAAGCATTTTTATAAGCATCTTAGTGTAATTTTGATTTTTGAGTAGTATTTATAGTTATTTTTGTGTTTTAAAGAAGATGGTGACCGTGTGTAGATGAAGAAGACAAATGATTGTCAGGGTTTCATCTGAAATTGTTTATGGGTTGATAGAGGGTGGTGAATGGAAGAGGTTGATAGTGGGTGGTGATGGTTGGAGAGAGATGGTGGTGGTGACTGTCAATTATAGTGGTTGTCGGTAGAGATTTCAAGGTGGTTGGACGGCGATGACTGTGAATAGTGGTGGCTTGTGTCGGCTTTCGACAAAGATGGTGTTGCTGTTATTGTTATAGGGTTTTAGGATGTAAGAGTTTGATAGGGATAGAGATAAAGGTGGAAATTTTTTTAAGATCTGAGTTTATAAAATGATGAGTTTGAATGTTTGATGTTCTTAATTTGTTTTTGTCTGAATTTGAAAATTCCCAATTACATGTATAATCAAAAGATTTATGACAGAATATTCTTTACCAAATCAAAAAATGTGTATATTGGCATATTATATTTGAAACTAATGGGCTATCGAAAAGTGATCATGATTCATGTTGTTACTCATATCGAAAAAGTGATCATGATTCAATGAGAACCAAAAAGTATTAAAGACGCTCGTATTAATTTTATAATGTCATAAAAATAAAGAAAACAAGAACGGAATTTAACATTACTCAAAATCGAACATTAAAATCACAGTGTTATTAAATGTGAAAAAGACAAAAAAAATAATGTTTTAGGGACCAACGGTGTAAGTGGAAAAAGATAAAAAAATGACCTTTGTAAAAATTACTGTTTTGATTTTGAGTGAGGGACCAACGGTGAAATAATGACGAAAATTTAAAATTACTAAATTGTCCATCATTGAAAAGTCAAACTAACACCAGTTACGTATAACGGGGCTTGAGGGACCAAACGGGTAACAACAGTGACAAAAAAAAACTAACGACATCGACCCCCGTTATCTAGGGACTGAATCCGCAATCGGGCCTAACCATAGGGACGAACGGTGTAATTTACCCTTTATTTTTTGTATGAAAAGATAGCAAGCTTTTTTTTAATCTAAAAATTTCCGTTAAATATTGTACGCTTATCTGTTAATTTCATATTTTATGTCTACTACCACTGCCACCACCACTACCACTACCAACCGTCACCATCACCAACCCAACCTATCATCATTTTACTCTAACGCCACCCAACATAAAACAAATGAAAAAAAAACAAAGTCGGGGGTCATTTCAAACTCATGGAAAGGTACAACCTCTTTTTTGTCAATTAAAAAAATTTCATTAAATATTTAATGATTATCCGTTAATTTTCACATTTCATGTCCGTCACCACCAACACCACCAATCACCACCGTCGCTCCCACCACTACCAAACACCGCCACCTCTACCAACCCTACCCATCATCGTTTTACCCCCGACTTTGCCCACCATCGCCACTTAGCATTGTTGTCACCGCCACCGTCAACCATACTGATGTGTCATTGTGTGGTGTTTATTTATGATAGTTCAAGTTTTAACTTTATATTTTACCGACTTAACCAAAAACAACACTTTAACGGGCAGTGTACCCGGTCGGTGGTAGATACGTGGTAAGTAGGGTGTCGAACACTTGAAGCGAGGTTAAATCTCTCTATTTAATTAATATTTTGGTTGTCTAATTTAAGTTAATTCTAATCTAAGTCAAACCTATGTTAATCCTATGTTAGTTCTAATCCTAATTCTAACGGGTAAAAGGGGGGTTTCAGCCTGAGAGACTGGCACGGGTTTGGTTGGTGACTATAATCAATTCAAGACGCTTTAACCCACGCAAGCAAATTAATAGAAGATAAAAGAGCGGTCGAGCCTTATGATAGAAAACTGTATTAGCCATTACTAATCTGATTAGAAGTTGGTTTGTTTATTCAGTGCAATGATTACTTATCTCGAAGAGGCATATCATTCTTAGACTTAGGCGGGACTTCATCCTAAGACCTAGACACATTAATTCTGTCACAGTTAAAGCATCCGCATAAAGCATCCTTATTTGCTATAATCTATCTTAGAGATTAAGACAATGGTGATCTTGTTAAACCCTAGCTCATAGAGACTTTACCCACTTACTGCTTAACGGTTCTTTTTACACTAGTAGTCCACTTGTCCAACTATCCAATGGAATCAGAACATTACTTGTTGAATTATCTAGATGTTCAATAAACCAAAGGTAATATCCAATTAACAAGTTAAGCCCGAAGCGTATCCTAGACACAAACTTAGAAGGACAATATTTGTGATCCTATGATTCTAGATGTATAAATTATTATATGGAGAGCTATCCCGGACTCTTAGCCTACGCCCAAACAACACCGAAGTTGCAGCGCATTAAATATGTAGGACTAGACCCAGTTGAATGATAGGTCGCATACTTAAGCACGTAAACAAGTATAAATTGATAAACATAAACAAGCATTCAACTATAAATTAAGCAATCGAGATATAAACAAACCAAACATTCAGATCTTCATAATAATGGCTAATACCCGAAGGGTATTAGCCTTCAAACGTCATAATTAATAGAAGAGTAATTGCTTTAGCCAAGGTAAACTAACTGAGTTAACGAATGATACCAAAAACTGAACGATTACAAAAGTATAAGAAATTACACGTTGTCTTCTATGGATTGGAATGCGTTGCAAGACCTTTTCTACTCTTCTTCTCTTCTGAAAATCAACTTTTGTGGTTTAGGTTTCAAGAATATGATTTAGCACACTCAAAACTCGTTTTTGAGTTTTCTATTTATAAGGTCTGGAAGTCGGTTCGATACGGCGTATCCAAGAGATTGGATACGGCGTATTGGGGTTTCTTGGAGTAGGGACCACGTTTGATATCTTCCAGAATATAATATTACTATATTTCCAATACGGCGTATTGGTCTTCACTGGATACGGCGTATTGATCTTGTTTCCTTCGTGGTCTTTGGTGAGTGCAGGCACGAATACGTCGTATCTTCTTTGATGGATACGGCGTATTGGTCTTCAGAATAGTAATCTTCAAAATATCTTTATTTAAGCTCCAAAATGCGCGTCTTTTGCTAATATTCACCAACTACTTCATAATTACTGCAATTCTCAAATATAAACGATTAAGTAACAATTCTTTGCAATAATTATACAAAATGGGTTAAATACATTGGGTAAATGATGCTATAAAATAGACGTTATTTGATGTCATCAAATATCCCCTCACTTGAATCCTACTTGTCCTCAAGTAGCCTTAAGAAGTTTATAAAAATGTATCCATAAGGATATTTTCCGTTAAAGCATTTATTTGATCTATTACAAATACACAACCAAACACCTCACGAAACAGAAAGATGAAAACACTCAAATCACTCAACTAATCTATGTGGTAGCATGTAACTAATTCGCTCAATTGCTCAGTCGTGACGAGTATTCTATCATCAGCTTGGCAAGGATACACATCTTCACCGCTAAAGCTAAGGAATAACAAGTTTATAAAGGTAAATATGGGTTTGTATGAGAAGGCTTAGGGTTGATTACTCTAACTAATCTTTATCGATACCAATATTCCAGGAGGGCGAAAAAGACCACACATACACACCCGTAACGACGGGATAGACACATGTGACTGCTCACTCCCATCTCAAATAAGCTAAAGAGTAGGAATAGTAGAGTAATATAAGGTATGGATCTTCTAACTTTCACCAATAGTAATAAACCAACAAGGCAGCTGAGACATGCATACATGGCCGTAACGACGGAATAAACATGCACGCTCGATCACATCCTTATTCGCGTAAAACCCATGGTTAATGATTCAGAAAGGGAATTAAATTGTTGTTAAATAAAAATTACGAAACAAATAGATTAAGTCTAAAATACAGGTTGCTAGACACTTTTTCCCGACCATTACCATGACAAAGACACAACTATTTACAACGTCTTGATCATAGATAAAAAAACAACAACCTAAGTTGGCATTCCCGTAACGGTCAACTTCCCAATCATCCCATATTTTACATACTTTACAAGTCAAGTGGCGATATCTTCCACTTTATATAATACTCTACATCGTCGATTTGTATCAACGAATAATCGATCCTTCAAATGATTCCTTCGGTAGTTGCGAAACGACTATCTTCAAACTTTACCATTTATTTTTGCGATTTTTCTAATTTTTTTGATTTTTTTTGCTGACACTATACTACGAAACTCGGTGTATTTTCACTATCTTCATGATCATAATAATTCTGGATAATTCCTTCGGTAAATCTTCATTCTTCGGATTCACCAATAATTGCGATGGTAGTAAAAATACATGAGTTTTGATTATAATATACATTCTCATTTCCAATGTGCAAATTTCTTCCAACCGTACCAAAATAGACACAAGACTCGGGAAATACAAACTTTACACTTTAAGCAACTAGCAACTGTAAAATAAACTTAATCTAACAGGGTAGGCTAAGGTGTAAAGGTGTAACGAAACAAATAATTGGTGTAGTTCCTAAATGATTGGCTCTACGAGTTGTTCTAGGGGTATCTTACTCTAAATATCAGAGTAAACAAAGGGTTTAAACGAGGGTTAACTAACCAGTGTAGTCAGTTAATAAGCAACATGTAAAGGCGATTTGGGTGTAATCCTAAAATTTACCAATTTAAACAAGTTACTCCATCTAAATCCGTAGTACTTATTATTGCGGTCTCGAATAGATATACCAGGCCAAGTTCTAAAGTCCACAACATCACCGGCACACTTATATTTTATGGAATTTGGGTAAACATTTAGAAACGGATAAGCTAAATTCTTACAATATCTAGCAAGGGTTATTATGTACGGGTTATGTATCAAGTAATTTCACAAAAGTATGCTTGAATTTTTTTTTAAATTTGAGCATAATTTAAGCATTTTAGTGTGAAAATTAAGACAAGTAAACATTCTAATTCCCATCCCCCACTTGAATTATACAACGTCCTTGTTGTATAGAAAAAATATTAAAAATACAAGAATTAGAATGAGAAACTCCCCTGATATTTGTTCGGTAAATTCTCCAATTTGCGTAATTGAGCAAGATTTGTGTTGAATAGCCGCCTTGAAGTTTCAAGACTCCAACACTTCAAGATTTCCATATTTATAAATTTTCTACCAATATTCATCGATATTTCTTTCACGAGGTCCTGTATAAATTCTCAGAAAACAAATGCAATTCGATCTCCGTGTATTCGTTTGGTTAGACTCGAAATATGAACCTAAAACTATACAGGAAGTCGATACACCGTATCCATACCTCAGGATACGTCGTATTGATAACTGTATACGCCGTATTCATTTAATGAATACGTCGTATAAATTGTGCTGAAAATAAAGACTGGATAACGTCCAGAAGGTCAATACGCCGTATCCATGGGGTTTGGATACGCCGTATAGAACATCTGGGAAGACAGACTCAATAAAAAATTGAAAATACATTCCGGGTTGTCTCTCGGCAAGCACTTTTGTTTACAGAAAAGTCTTTAAGTTGACTTGCCCCAATTTAATCACATCCTTATAAAACAATTTGGGGTCGAACGGGATGCCAAATGGCACATACAAATTCTTGATAAGAAAAATGAATGACATCCCTTTGTTAAGATGATTCCAAGTCATGATATCAACATTTAATTCCTTGATAAAAGTTTCAGTTTTGAAAAATTTATTAGATGTATCATGACTTGTTTCCAAAAGCTTATTTGACCCTTGTGCATAGGCACCAACATTCGTATTTATTACATCAGATAATGGTTTGACAGATAAATCCCTCGAAGAGTGTTTAATATCGACTTTATCATCATCATTGTCCTTATCCGATTTTGGATCATCGAGATAAATTACGTTAAGAGGAAATAGATCATTAAAGTACAAATTGTTGTGTTCCTCTTCATCATACTCAGACAATGATGTTTCATCATTTAAATCAAATTCATTGATATTTTGAGGGCTTAGAATCGATTCAGTTAATAAATCTGATTTAGACATTTGAGCATCATTGTAAACAATGGCTGGAAATTCATTCTCAAACTCTTTAAAGAAGTCTAAATCATCAAAACAACTGACTATAGGTTCAGGTAATGGAAGTGAAGGCATGCCTTTTTCATTATCATTTTCCGAATCCGTTTTCAAATCTTTAGCAGAAATTTTTTTATAAGAAAATGAGTTTTTTTCAAAAATTACCGTGTAATCTACATCGTCGGAATCGTCAAACGAAACTCTAAAGTCAATTTCATCGTTAAGAGAACTTACCGTTGGTTTACAAGAAAGTTTTTTTTTCAGATGATACCTCGTCATTAAATGCTATAGCTGGGAATTCGGTTTCAACTCATCTGAGGTCGTGAATGTCTTCATCAAACCAGATCTTATCATACTTAGCTGTTTCCCAGTTAAATACTTTACCACGCCTACGAGCTTTTTCTTCCTCAAGCATGATATATTCTTCCATTGTAATGTTGGGGTGTCCATGTTAACCTGTAATAAATTTGCTAGGAAAGAAAACTATCAAATAGCTTAATACGCCGTATACAGTGAACTCAATACACCGTATTGATGATAGAGTCGAATACGCTGTATTGGTTTAAAAAATAATTATACGCCGTATCCAAGAAGATGAATACGCCGTATTGAGTATTTGACTTAAGGAAAACAATTAAATTAAACAATTAAATATGCAAGCAAACGATTACACTAAATTACACTAATCTAACTACTCCTAACGATTAGATCTAATCTAATGTTAAAGACCAAAATATCAAATAAAAATCAAGATTAATTTTCACTCCCCGGCAGCGGCGCCAAAAACTTGATGTGTCGTTGTGTGGTGTTTATTTATGATAGTTCAAGTTTTAAATTATATTTTGCCGACTTAAACAAAAACAACACATTAACGGGCATTGTACCCGGTCGGTGGTAGATTTGTGGTAAGTAGGGTGTCGAACACTTGAAGCGAGGTTAAATCTCTCTATTTAATTAATATCTTGGTTGTCTAATCTAAGTTAATTCTAATCTAAGTCAAACCTATGCTAATCCTATGTTAGTTCTAATCCTAATTCTAACGGGTAAAAGGGGGTTTCAGCCTGAAAGACTGGTATGGGTTTGGTTGGTGACTACAATCAATTCAAGACGCTTTAACCCACGCAAGCAAATTAACAGAAGATAAAAGAGCGATCGAGCCTTATGATAGAAAACTGTATTAGCCATTACTAATCTGATTAGAAGTTGGTTTGTTTATTCAGTGCAATGATTACTTATCTCGAAGAGGCATATCATTCTTAAACTTAGGCGGGACTTCATCCTAAGACCTAGACACATTAATTCTGTCACAATTAAAGCATCCGTATAAAGCATCCTTATTTGCTGATTATAATATATCTTAGGGATTAAGGCAATGGTGATCTTGTTAAACCCTAGCTCATAGAGACTTTACTCACTTACTGCTTAATGGTTCTTTATACATTAGTAGTCTAGTTCTCCAACTATCCAATGGAATCAGAACATTGCTTGTTGAATTATCTAGATTCACCTACTAGTCAACATGTTCAATAAACCAAAGGCAATATCCAATTACTAGTTAAGCCCGAAGCGTATCCTAGACACAGGCTTAGAAGGACAATATTTGTGATCCTATGATTCTAGATGTATAAATTACTATATGGAGAGCTATCCTGGACTCTTAGCCTACGCCCAAACAACACCGAAGTTGTAACGCATTAAATATGTTGGACTAGACCCAGTTGAATGATAGGTCGTATGCTTAAGCATGTAAACAAGTATAAATTGATAAACATAAACAAGCATTCAATGATAAATTAAGCAATTGAGATATAAACAAAACCAAGCATTCAGATCTTCATAATAATGGCTAATACCCGAAGGGTATTAGCCTTCAAACGTCATAATTAATACAAGAGTAATTGCTTTAGCCAAGGTAAACTAACCGAGTTAACGAATGATACTAAAAACTGAACGATTACAAAAGTATAAGAAATTACACGTTGTCTTCTATGGATTGGAATGCGTTGCAAGACCTTTTCTGCTCTTCTTCTCTTCTGAAAATAAACTTTTGTGGTTTAGGTTTCAAGAATATGATTTAGCACACTCAAAACTCATTTTTGAGTTTTCTATTTATAAGGTCTAAAAGTAGGTTCGATACGGCATATCTGTTAGGAATTATAGACTTCTACAACTTAGTGTTGCTGATTCAACTTAATACTGCTAGCTTTGGAAGTTAGTACTGCTGGTTCAAGATGATGCTGCTGTTGAAGACTAAAAATAATAGACTAAGTTATTAGTACTGCTAGTTATATTAGTTATTACTGCCAGTACATTGTTAGTACTGCCAGTATAGTTTGTACTGTTAGTCTTATATAGTTAGTACTGCTTATGTAATATGCATGAGATATATTAGGAATAGATATGCATGACCACTTAACGTGTTTTGTAAGCCTATTAGGGTTTTCCTTGGTGTATAAAAGGAACCCTTACGACATAGTTAGAGATATGAATTCAATCTAGAAAAGTTATAGCTATTAGGCAAAACATATAGTTGTTTTGTGAATCATTCAATATATTGAAAGTTTAGAGAAAGTTCTTGTGTTACTATTTTATTAATTTATTGTTCTTTTGAGTATATAAAGATTAGATTCCACATAATCTTTATATATACTACAAGGTTTCTGTCATAGTTGTTTTGGATCTATCTAAGATAACTAAAGCCTTAACAAGCTAATCAAAGATCTATCTAGAAGGGATCAACAAGTGGTATCAGAGCCTGTGTTCTAAAACCTTGATTAAGAAATAACAAACAAGAAGACCTCTTTATTCTCATAAAAAGATGGATTTCGAAACTACCCAAAACAATGTTGTGGCGAAGTTACCCCTTCTTAAACAGGGTGACTATGAGATGTGGAAGATAAGAATAGAATAATACTTTCAGGTTCAAGATTATGCTCTATGGGAGGTCATAGAGAATGGCAATTCTTTCAAACATGTAGCCTGAGTAATAACAAATGCAGATGGTACATCTACTTTAACTATACCAGGTCCTGTTACAGCTGAAGAGAAGGCTCAGAAAAAGAATGATGTAAAAGCAAGAAGCATGTTGTTGATGGCTCTTCCCAATGAACATCTGTTGACATTCAGTACATACAAGGATGCCAAGACCTTGTTTGAAGCCATACAAGCTAGATTTGATGGCAATGATGCCACAAAGAAGACACAAAAGACACTACTGAAGCAGATGTATGAAAACTTCAATGCTCCTAGCACAGAGTCACTTGACTCAATCTTCAACAGGCTTCAGAAACTTGTTAGCCAGTTGGCCATCTTGGGAGAAATTATCTCTCAAGAAGATCTCAACTTAAAATTCTTGAGAAGCCTGCCTGCTGAATGAAACACTCATGTTGTGGTCTGGAGGAACAAACCAGATCTTGACACAATGAGTATTGATGATCTCTACAACAATTTTAAAATTCTTGAACAAGAGGTCAAAAGAACTGTAACCACAAGCACAAGCACATGATCTCAGAATATGGCCTTTGTTTCAACTCCTGGCAGTACCACTAAAGTTAACACTGTCAATGTTCAAGTTAGTACTGCTAGCACACCTGTTAGTACTGTTAGTACTTCTCATAATACTGCTAACTTAAGTGATGCATCTGTTTATGCATTCTTAGCGAATCATCCAAATGGGTCTCAACTAGTCCATGAAGATCTCGAACAAATTCATGAAGATGATCTTGAAGAAATGGATCTGAAGTGGCAGCTAGCATTACTTAGTATGAGAGCAAGGAAGTATTACTAGAGAACTGGTAAGAAGATCATTATAAATGAAAGTGATACTGCTGGCTATGACAAATCAAAGGTAGAATGCTTCAATTGTCATAAGATGGGGGTATTTTGCTATGGAATGCAGAGGTCCAAGGAACCCAAAAAACAGACCAAGGAATCAAGACAACAGAAACTGGAGTCAAGATAGCTCAAAAAGAAAAACTGTGAACGTGGAAGACACTTCTGCCAATGCAATGGTGGCCATTGATGGAGCTGAGTTCGATTGTAGCTTTATGGCAGATGAGGAAGTTCCAACCAACATGGCTCTAATGGCTTTCTCAGATTCAGAGGTACTCAATGACAAAACTTGTTCTAACACTTGTCTTAAAAACTATGAAATTCTTAAAACTCAGTATGATAATTTAAGAATAGAGTTTAATAAAACTGAGTTTGATTTAGCTACCTATAAAAGAGGTCTAGCCTCTGTAGAAGAACAGCTTGTCTTCTATAAGAAGAATGAGGTTGTGTTTTGTGACCAAATTGCTGTTTTAAAAAGAGATGCCTCATTTAAAGACTCAGAGATCAATGCTCTTAATATGCAGATAGAAAAACTTAAGAAAGAAAAAGAGTAACTAGATTAAAATTGATAATTTTGAAAATGCTTCTAAGATCTTAGATAAATTGATAGGGAGTCAAATCGCTGATAAGAGTAGAAAAGGTGTGGGGTTTGAAAGCTATAATGCTGTTGCACCTCCACCTACAAGCTTATTTACACCCCCATCTATTAATTTATCCAACTCTGGTCTTAAGGAATTTCAACAACCTGAATTTGAAGAATATGGTGTTAAGGCTAATAAGAGTGTAAGTGAAAATTCCTCTATTGAGATTAGGAAATTTCCTGATGCCCCAATAATTGAAGATTGGGTATCTGATTGTGATAAAGATGAGTCTGAAGTAAGGGTTTTAAAATCTAATAATGTTCAACAAAAGCAAGCTAGTCAACCTAGGAAAGATAATCAAAATCCCAGGGATAACAAAACAAACTGGAATGAAAAGAAAACTCAAAAATTAGGAGTAGGGTTTCAGTTTACAAAGAAAGCTTATTTTGTGTGTGGGAGTTTTAACCATCTAATTAAAGACTGTGATTTCCATGATAAAAGGATGGCACAAAAACCTGTGATGAACAAGGTGAAAAAGGGAACTGGTCAAAGGGAAGTTAGACCAGTTTAGAATAATGCTATGAGGATAAATCATCAAAATTTCTCTAATCCTAGAAGAAATTTTACTCCAACAGCAGTATTAACCAAGTCTGGCATAGTACCAATTAGTACTGCTAGGCAAAGCTCTTCAAGAGCAGCAGCACCAGTTAGTGCTGCCAGGCCTATTAATACCGCTGCACCAAAATCCTTTGTGAATGTTGCAAAAATAAGTCCAAATATTTTTCATAAATCACATTCACAATCTAGGAGACATTTTTACCAACAAACAACACTTAATAACAGAAATTTGAATAACAAAGTTAATACTGTTAAAGTAAATTCTGTTAATACTGCTAAAGGAAAAAATGTGTCAAGTGCTGTTGGGGAATAAGGGATTAATGATGTTAAGTCCTTAGCATGCTGGGTTTGGAGACCAAAAGGAAATGTAGTTGATCATGTCTCCAAAAATAATGGATCATACATTTGTAAGCAATTTAACTATGTTGATCCAACATGCAGACTCAAGTCAGTAATGGCTTGGGTCCCCAAGAGAATCTAATTCTCTTGTGTTTAATATGCAGGGTGATCCACAAGTTGCTTTAAAAGATACATGAATTTTTGACAGTGGATGCTCCAGGCGTATGATAGGAGACAAGTCCTATCTCACAGATTATCAAGATTATAATGGATGATTTGTTGCTTTTCCAGGCATGTTCTAAAGGAGGTAAAGTAACAGGAAAAGGTAATATTAGAACTGGAAAATTAGACTTTGAGGATGTGTACTTTGTGAAAGAACTTAAGTTTAACCTTGTTAGTGTCTCACAGATGTGTGACAAGAAGAACAATGTTCTTTTCACTAAAACTAAATGTCTTATTCTTTCTCCTGATTTTAAGCTACCTGATGAAAATCAAGCAATGCTTAAAATTCCCAAGAAAGATAATATGTATAGTTTTGACCTAAAGAATATTGTTCCTTCAAAAGGTTTGACTTGTTTATTTTCAAAGGCCACAAATGACGAGTCTAAGCTATGGCATAGGAGGCTTGGTCATATAAACTTTAAAACTATGAATAAACTTGTGAAAGGAAATCTTGTCAGAGGTTTGCCTTCAAAGATTTTTGAAAATGACCACACATGTGTTGCTTATCAGAAAGGAAAGCAACACAAAGCCACTTGTAAGTCCAAGCTTGTTAATACTATCAACCAACCTTTACAAATTTTGCATATGGACTTATTTGGACCAACCTTTGTAAAGAGTATCATGGGAAAAATGTATTGCCTAGTAGTCACTAATGACTATAGCAGGTTTAGTTGGGTTTTCTTCTTAGCTAAAAAGGATGAGACTAGTGGAATCCTTAAAGACTTCATAACAGGAATAGAAAACCAGTTGAATCACAAAGTTAAAATCATTAGATGTGACAATGGGAATGAGTTTAAAAATTATGAAATGAATCAGTTCTATGGAATTAAAGGGATTAAGAAGGAATTCAGTAATGCTAGGACTCCATAACAAAATGGAGTAGTTGAAAAAAAGAATAAAACACTTATAGAGGCAGCAAGAACTATGTTAGCAGATTCATTATTACCTATACCATTTTGGGCTGAAGCAGTTAATACTGCTTGTTATGTACAAAACAGGGTATTAGTGACTAAACCACATAATAAGACACCTTATGAACTCTTAATTGGTAGAACACCTATTATAAGTTTTATGAGACCTTTTGGCTGTCCAGTTACTATTCTTAACACCATTGATCACCTAGACAAGTTTGATGGAAAGGATGATGAGGGATTCCTAGTGGGTTACTTTATAAATAGCAAGGCTTTTAGAGTATTTAATAGTAGAACTAGGAAGGTAGAGGAAAACATGCATGTAAACTTTCTTAAAAATAAACCTAATGTTGCAGGAAATTGAACAGAATGGCTGTTTGATATTGATACTCTAACAAATACTATGAATTATCAACCAGTCAGTGCAGGAAATAGAACTAATGGTAATGCAGGTTTAGAGACTAATTCTGATGCAGGACAAGCTAGAAAAGAGAAAGTGCTTGATCAAGAATACATTTTATTACCATTGCTGCATATAAGTTCCAATGATCTTTCAAGTTCTGAGGAAGCTGAGCCCTCACCTAAAGATGATGCTGGAAAGAAGAATGGAGTTAAGGATCCAGCAAAACAAGGTGACATGAATGGTCCAGGGGAGGCTACTCACACTAACAGTACTAACAGACTTAATACTGTTAGTTCACCAGTTAATATTGTTAGTTCATCTTTTACTCCTAAGGATCCAGGAAAAGCAAGAGCACAAAGGAATGAGTTTAAAAGTTTGTTTGGACAAGACAAGGATGATGACAATGCTTACAGGATCTTTACTCCTGTTAATGCTGCTACTCCTTCCAATGCCGATGATCCTCTCTTACCTGATTTGGAGGATACTGTTAATCTTCAAGATATTGGCATATTTGGAAATGCATATAATGATGAAGATGTGGGTGCAGAGGCTGATATCAACAACTTGGAAACAACCATGAGTGTCAGTCCTATTCCCACAACCAGAATTCATAAGGATCATCCTAAGGCTTAATTTATTAGAGAGGTGGACTCCGTAGTACAGACAAAAAGAATGCACAAGCAGAATGTAGCAGGATTGATAACTTTCATAAACAAGCAAAGAAGAACAAGATTTTCAAAATTGTTTGTTTGCTTGTTTTCTCTCTCAGTTGGAACCAAAGAAGGTAACTCAGGCTTTAGATGATGAAAGTTGGGTAGAAGCTATGTAGGAAGAGCTTCTCTAGTTCAAGCTACTGAATGTTTGGACACTGGTGGATTTACCTCAAGGAAAGAAGGCCATTGGTACTAAATGGGTCTTCAGAAACAAGAAAGATCAAAGAGGAATTGCGGTTAGGAATTAAGCCAGGCTGGTAGGACAGGGTTATAGACAAGAAGAAGGTGTAGATTATGATGAGGTTTTTGCTTCTGTTGCTAGGATTGAAGCAATCAGGTTATTTTTAGCCTATGCATCATTTATGGATTTCATTGTGTACCAGATGGATATGAAGAGTGCATTTTTATATGGCACTATAGAAGAGGAGGTATATGTTAGCCAACCTCCAGGCTTTGTGGATCCAAAATTTCCAAATAGAGTGTACAAAGTGGAGAAAGGATTATATGGTCTTCATCAAGCTCCTAGAGCCTGGTATGAGACTTTATCAACCTACTTATTGGAAAATGGATTCAGAAGAGGGATAACTGATAAGACTTTGTTCATAAATAAGATCAAAAATGACATTCTACTTGTTCAAGTGTATGTAGATGACATCATTTTTGGGTCTACAAATAAGTCTTTGAGTACTGAGTTTGAGCAACTTATGCATAAAAGATTTCAGATGAGCTCCATAGGAGAACTCACTTTCTTTCTAAGGTTACAAGTTGAACAGAGAAAAGATGGCATATTTCTTAGTCTGGACAAATATGTTTATGACATCTTAAAGAAGTTTGGCTTTTCTAGTGTGAAGACAACAAGTACTCTAATGGAGACACACAAGCCTTTATCAAAAGATGCAGATGGAACAGATGTTGATGTTCACTTATATAGGTCCATGATTGGATCATTGATGTACTTAACATCTTCTAGGCCAGACATTATGTTTGCTGCGTGTGCATGCTCAAGATTTCAAGTTTAACCAAAAGCTTCTCATATGCATGCAGTAAAAAGAATCTTTAGATATCTTAAGGGTCAACCGACTTTGGGCCTTTGGTATCCTAAGGATTCACCTATGGATTTGATATCCTACTCTGATAGTGACTATGCTGGTGCTAGTCTTGATAGGAAATCTACAACAGGAGGTTTTCAATTCTTAGGTCACAAGTGAATCTCATGGCAGTGCAAGAAATAAACAATTGTGGCTAATTCAACAACTGAAGCAGAATACATTACTGCTTCCAACTGCTATGGATAGGTTCTTTGGCTTCAAAATCAATTACTTGATTATGGATATAATTTTATGCAGACAAAGATTCATGTGGATAATGAAAGTTCAATCTGTGTAGTGAAAAATCTTGTCTCTTATTCAAAGACCAAGCATATAGATATTAGGTATCACTTCATTAGAGATTCCTATGAGAAAAAGTTGATTGAAATGGTCAAGATACATACAGACTACAATGTTGCAGATTTACTTACTAAAGCCTTTGATGTGACTCGGTTTTAGTTTTTGATTGCAAGCATTGGTATGCTTAATCCTTAGAGCATGGATTAAGGGGAGGTTAGTTATATATATATGATGTTTAAAAGGTAAATATGATTGCAATTTACTTAATACTGCTAGGCTTAGTTGATACTGCTGGATAAAACTTTGTACTGCTAGTACAACAGTTAGTGCTGCTAGGTTCAGTTAGTGTTGCTGTGTACATGTGTATTGATGTAGATGATAGAAGCTTTGTTTGGGAAATGGCTAAGTACAGAGGATTATACATCATGGATACTTAGAATGAAGTACAAGAGCTGTCAAGTGATGAAAATGGGTTAATGCTGGTAACTGATACTTAGTACTGCTAAGCTTAAAAGTTAATACTGTTAGTTATTATAAGCAATGTGCAAGATGTTCTAGATTGTATTTCTTTGTGTTAGGAACTAACATTTTGCAGGGTTTGGTGCTTCAAGGTTCTTTTATTAATAATGGATATGCTGATTTGGTAAAAATGCTGGTGACTTAGTTAATACTGCTGGTGTTTTTCATGTTGGTTTTCACCATATAACAAATGGTCATCAATTCACCATGTCTAACAGACAAGAAAGAATTGGCTATTCCAGGGCAAACGGCAACTGGTAAAGAATCATCAAATCCGTTGATGGCTGGTAGTTTGCCAAAAATTATAAGTATGAACGTTAGTACTGCTAGTACAAACTTAGTACTGCTAGTACAAAGTTAGTACTGCTAGCCTAACTTAGTGCTGTTTGTAATCGTTAATACTGTTCGAGTCGTAACAAATTTTTCATTAATTAATTATAACTGTTGAGATATTTCCGCCAACAACTTCGCTTATAGGGGTTTATATTTGGATAATTCTTGATCTTTATTTCTTTTATAAGTTTAATTCAAGATAAGGATTTAATTTTATTCAGTCGGTCAAATAAACCCTTAAGCTCTCTTTATAATATCTCAATCAACTTTGTCAAAACCCTCATACTCTCATTAACAAACTTAAACCCAGAACCCTTCTTGTAAATCAATCACTAAATGGCAGATTTGAAGTTTGTCGATCAACATAACATGGTTGCCTGTTTGGAAAAGACAGAGGAGAACGCCGAGTTTCATCAGATAGTGGACTTCCTCTCTTCATGTTCTACAACCTATGATCTCACTGTAACTCCCACTATCTATGCTTCCTATATTGAATAGTTTTGGAATACTGCTACTTCCAAAACAGTCAATACAATTAAGCAAATTCATGCTATTGTTGATGACAAGGCTGTGGTTATATCAGAATCATTTGTGAGAAGTGATCTTCTCCTTGATGATGAGGATGGTATAACTTGCCTCACAAATCCTGAGATTTTTGAAAACCTTGCATTGATGGGTTATGAACAGCTTTCTACAAAACTGACTTTTCAAAAAGGTTCATTCTCACCTCAATGGAAATTTCTGATACATACCATCCTTTATTGTATAAGTTCTAAATCAACTGGCTGGAATGAATTTTCTACTAGTTTGGCTTCAGCAGTTATCTGTTTAGCAAAAATTCAATTTTTCAAAATTAATTTTTGATGGTATGTTAAGGAACTTGGATTCAAAGAAGTTTTTAATGTATCTAAGGTTTTTACAACTATTTTTGAATAACCAAATTCCAAATCTACCTGAACTTATTAATGATACTTATGTAACACCCTGCCATATTAAAAAGGTTTTCTCAAACATGGCAAGGAAAAGAGTAAATTTTTCAGGAAAAGTAACACCACTTTTTGATTCTATGTTGGTGCAAAACCAAGCACCAGGGGGTGAAGGTTCAGGAACACCCTCTAAACCCCAACCCACACCTTCTACCTCATAACCTATTGTTTTAGAACCTCAGACTGCATCAATTCAACTTGAAACACCTACCACTTCAACACCCCAAACTGAAGTATCTCAAGTTGCAGTCTCTCAAATAGTCTTTCATGATGCTCAAATTGAGCCAATAATCCAATCTCCAACAACATATCAACGAAAAAGAAAGACACACAAATGTAGGAGAACCAAAAAGAACACTGAGTTACCTCAGACTAGTGTGCCTCAAAACCTTAGAGCAGATGAGGTTGTCCATCAGGAGGGGGGTGACAGTGTGGAAAGGGCTATCACTACTGATGCTAGCTTAGATGCAGTACATGACAGTGATAACATCTTTAAGACCCAATCCACGGCAATGCCTAATGTTGACATTCCTCAAGGAATAGATACAAGTGGTAGTCCCAGGTGCCAAGACACCATGGGGGGTACTCCTGCTCAGACTAGGTTTGAGAGAGTACTTAAACAGCCCAATGAACCACCTCTCTTAGAAGGTCACATATCTAGAAGTGGGGAGGGCAGGATGGAACATACATTTGAATTGATGGAATCTGTACCACCTACACCCTATGATTCACCTCTCCCAGGAGGTCACATACCTAGAAGTGATAAGGGTAGCCTGAAACTAGAGGAATTGATGAATCGTTGTACAAATTTGTCAAATAGGGTTCTTGCCTTAGAGGAAGCTAAGACTGATCAGGACAAAGTGATCACAAGATTGAGATTGAGGGTCAGAAGGCTGTAAAAGAAGAGAAAGGCAAGAACTTCATAACCTATGAAGAGGAGATTATTTAAGGGAAGAGTTGAGTCCTCTACTAACAAAAGTTTGGATGAGGAGGATACATCCAAACAAGGGAGGTATCAAGATAAGACAAAGCCAATGTTTAAGGAAAGTGATTTTGATGAACTTCATGATGATATGCAAGATGCGCAAGGAGAAACAATTGATGCTGCTACAACTAGAGTTAGTACAGTTAGTGAACTAGTTACTACTGCTGGTGTTGCTATTAGTATTGCTGAACCTAGGACTCCTCCTACAACAACAACAGTCTTTGATGATAAGGATGTCACTATGGAAATGGCTCAGACCTTGAGAAAAATGAAGGAACAGAAAGCTAAGGAGAAAGGAGTTGCTTTTAGAGAAGAAGAAGAAGAAGAAGAAACTCCTAGATTAACTACAACAAGATCAATTACTACACTTCAACCTCTTCCAGCCATTGATCCTAAAGACAAAGGTAAAGGTGTACTAGTTGAAGAAGAGTCTAATCCTTCAATAAAAGTCAAGAGGAGTGATCAAGGAGATTTACAAGTTCAAGCTGATGCAGAGTTGGCTCAGTTACTGCATCAAGAAGAGTTAGCAGAATTAGAGAGAAGACAGAAAGAAAGAGCAGCATAAGAAAAAGCATCTATGGATGCAATTTATGAAGAGTATGATAATATTCAAGCATACATTGATGCTGATGCTTTGTTTGCTGCAAAGCTTCAACAGGAAGAAAGGGAGCAGTTTACCATTGAAGAAAGAGCACAAATCTTAGTGGAAACAATAGCAGCACAAAGAAAGTTCAAAGCTGCTCAAAGGGCTGCAGAGATTAGAAGTAAACCACCTACTAAAACACAGATAAGGAATCTGATGATGACTTATCTAAAGAACATGGGTGGGTACAAATACAGTCAGCTGAAAGGAAAGACTTATGAAGAAATTCATGAATTGTATGAAAAATAGCAAAAGAGGATTCAATATTTTACACCAATGGATTCAGAGAAAGAAGCTCAGAAGTCAGGTAAAAGATTGAAAAGAGTTTTAGAATCATATACAACACAGAAGTCTCCTAAGAAATCAAAAGTGATGAAATCTGCAAAGGATGTTACAGAAGAAGAAGAAGCAGCAGAGTATGAGAAGGAGAAGGAAGAACTAAGGTTAAGCTTAAAGATAATCTCTAATGATGATAGTGAAGTAAACTATGAGCCATTATCAAGAAAATTTCCTATTGTGAGTTAGGAATATAAGCTTCTGGGAACAATGGAAGCAAAATATATAGAAGTATGCAAGATAACCAGAGCTGATGGAAGTTCAAGCTTTCATGGAGACATACATGGATTCTTTAGAAGACTTGACAGACAAGACTTGAATGATCTATACAGATTAGTTCAGGAAAGATTTCAAGATCATCCTCTTGAAGGACATGATTTATTGCTTTGGGGAGATCTAAGGATGATATTTGATCCAGATGAACTATAGATGAATCAACTTGATTGGAAATTGCTGAGATGGAAATTGTATGAAAACTGTAGAATTCACACACTGTTTATGGATGGTACACCAATGGAGATTAATATGTTAGTGGAGAAGAAGTACCCTCTAATCAAGGAATTACTAGAGAAGATGCTGAATTTGCAGTTAAAAGCTGAAGAAGAAAGTACTATGGCATTTGAGCTTATAAAGTTCATCAAATCATTGCTAGATGAATAGTAATGGATTTGGATACATCCTCCTGGTGTTTATGGAGATTATAGTGAAGAAACTTGATGATTGATAAGTAAATATCAAGTTTAGGGGAGGATTGTCGGGAATTATAGACTTCTACAACTTAGTGCTGCTGATTCAACTTAATACTGCTAGCTTTGGAAGTTAGTACTACTGGTTCAAGATAATGCTGTTTTTGAAGACTAAAAATAATAGACTAAGTTATTAGTACTGCTAGTTATATTAGTTAGTACTGCTAGTACATTGTTAGTACTGCCAGTATAGTTAGTACTGTTAGTTAATAGTTTGTACTGTTAGGCTTATATAGTTAGTACTGCTTATGTGATATGCATGAGATATATTAGGAATAGACATGCATGATCACTTAACGTGTTTTGTAAGCCTATTAGGGTTTTCCTTGGTGTATAAAAGGAACCCTTACGGCATAGTTAGAGATATGAATTCAATCTAGAAAAGTTATAGCTATTAGGCAAAACATATAGTTGTTTTGTGAATCATTCAATATATTGAAAGTTTAGAGAAAGTTCTTGTGTTATTGTTTTATTAATTTATTGTTCTTCTGAGTATATAAAGATTAGATTCCGCATAATCTTTATATATACTACAAGGTTTCTATCATAGTTGTTTTAGATCTATCTAAGATAACTAAAGCTTTAACAAGCTAATCAAAGATCTATCCAGAAATATGGCGTATTAGGATTTCTTGGAGTAGGGACCACGCTTGATATCTTCCAGAATATAATATTACTATATTTCCAATACGGCGTATTGGTCTTCACTGGATACGGCGTATTGATCTTGTTTCCTTCGTGGTCTTTGGTGAGTGCAGGCACGGATACGCCGTATCTTCTTTGATGGATACGGAATATTGGTCTTCAGAATAGTAATCTTCAAAATATCTTCATTTAAGCTCCAGAATGCGCGCCTTTTGCTAATATTCACCAACTACTCCATAATTACGGCAATTCTCAAATATAAACGATTAAGTAACAATTATTTGTAATAATTATATAAAATAAGTTAAATACACGGGGTAAATGATGCTATAAAATAGACGTTATTTGATGTCATCACCAACCAACACCGTCTTCATTACCAACCCAACCCACCACCATACCCACGCACCACTATTGTCACCCTCAACCCCACCCATCGTCTTGATCGCAGAGGCGATGATGGTGGTGAGTGGTGGGTACCGGTGGTTGGTGGTGGCAGTGTTTGGTAGTGACGAGCAAGGTTAGTGGTTGTGTTAGTGGTTGGTGATCATAGTAGTTGGTGGGGTTGGTGGTAAGGTGGTGATTGGTGGTGGAGGTGTCGGTGGTGGTTGTTGACTTGAAATGTAGAACTTCACGGGTAAATTATTAAATATTTAACGTAATGTCTGATGACGTATAATAGGTACCCAGGCTTTTGGGCCTGGGCCGTACCATTACAACTGGGCTCTGGCCAACTAATTAAATAACAAGTATAACGGGCCAAAATTAAGCCCAGAACTACCCTGACGCGGCCCGAATACAGCAAGACTGACGTGGAAGAGTATCTGCCGCTACCGTAGGCCACCCGCCGAAGGGTATCTGCGTCCACGGTCATGATTACCAGGAATCCTTGCTCGACAAGGGTCCCACTCTGGCAGTTACAATTATAGGTGAAATACTAGGAAACCCTAGTACTAGACTCCCCTATAAAAGGAGCCCTCTGACACACCAAAAGGTACACAATTCTCTCTGACATTTTCCATACACACACATACCTCTGACAACATGGTTTCTTACTCTCATGCCAGAGTCTAATCGTGGGGTCCGTCCCCATGGTAAGGCTAACGGTTTACTTTTACTTGTGCAGGAAATCATTTCAACTACTTTGCTTAGTACAAGATCCAACCTCAAGAGAGCTTGAAGGTCCAATCCAACAAGCGATCTAGGCCCACTCCATACCTCGTCACATATTTTGTACTAACAAGTTGGCGCCATCCGTAGGACCAAGATACAACTGCATTTTACAAAAATATTCACCATGAGCGAACCAACAAACATCGTTCCTACCCTAACCACGTCCGCCGTGCAAAACACAGTGGGGAAGGGAAATGATAAAAACCTGGATAGGCCCGCATCCGACGCAGCCCTTCGGGAATATTATGACAAATACTACCATCAGTTATTGCCAATAATAGCTAAAAAAGTCCATCAAGAAAAGGTGCAACAAGAATAGTTGAAAGAGATGAAGGCTTGTCTTAACTTTGGAGGATGTTCAGAGCAATCTAAGCCCATAACACCAAACATAAGAAGACAATACAGAAAAGGACGAAGGTCTGAACGCTCTCGTAGCATGTCCGGAAGCCCCGAACATACCAACGTCTTCTCCAGAATAAAACAAGGTAGGTCAAGGTCACCCAAACATAGGCTGGAAGATAAAGGTAGAAGAAATGGTGGAGTATTTGATAGACTGGGAGGCAAAGAAAGGAATGTGTTTGTATGTTCGGAAAGATGCTATCAAAGCTCCCGCTCAGAAAGAACGAACTCCATTTCTAGAAAGCATCACCAAGAGTATCCGCGGAAGTCATCAGAGCTCTCTAAGAGTGAAGATAGTGGAGGAGGACATTAGAAATCAAGATCAAAAAAACAAAAGTCAAGTATCAAGGAGGACGACCTATCTTAGCCATGGGCATGTGAGGAAAAGAATCCTTTTACACCACAAATCTGCTATTTCAAAGTCCCAAAAAAGACCCGGATGCCAACTAACGTCAAAACATACGACGGTAGTGATGATCTAGAAGACCATTTGAAGCTTTTCCAAGCAACTACAAAGGTGGAACGTTGGGCAATGCCAGCAAAGGTGGGTAAAGGTATTCCTAGCAAACTACCTTCAGCAAAAGAAATGTATCAAAGATCCGGTAGAAATACACCACATCAAACAAATAGAATGAGAATCTTCAAAAGACTTTTTGGAAAGGATCAAGACTGAGAGTAGGCACGTAAAGAGAGCCTCGGAATGCATGAGAATCTTCAGATTCATGCACAGAATCACCAACTCGAAACTCATTAAACGCCTATATGATAATATCTCAAAGTCAGTGGATTAGATGATGAAGGTGACCACAACGTTCCTTAGAGGAGAGGTGGCAGCCTCAAACTAAGCACTAAAGAAAATGCTTCTGACATGAAAACAACAAGAACCGTAGAGGAAGCAAAACTTTGACAGAAAAGGAGACTTCCAAAACCAACAAAGGTCCGGACGGAGACATGACAAGTTCACACTTCTTTCAAAGTCCCCAAGGGAAATCCTAGCTTTAGAAAAGGATAAGTTTAAAACTCCTCCACCAATGACAACGCTAGTGAAAAAGAGAAATAGTAGCAAATTTTGTGAGTTCCATGGGGAAGTAGGGCATAACACTGATGAGTGCATGCATCTAAAAAGACAAATTGAGGAATTAATCAAAAATGAAAAGCTGTCGCATGTGATTAAAGAGCTGAAACAAGGAAGTAGAAAGGATCAGCCGAAGGCGGCAAAAAAGGGTGAAACATCCGGAAAGGACAGACCTCTAGCTATATTAATGGTCCAACCGTGGCAAAGGATGGCAAGACAAAGAATCACACAAAGCTTCTTCTCCAACCCTAAAATCTCATTCCCGCCTTTAGCAGATGAAGAAGGAATGGAAGGTTCGATGGTCATTGAAGCAGAAATAGGAGGCCAATTCATACATCGCATGTATGTGGATGAAGGGTCAGCCTCGGAAATGTTGTATGAACATTGCTTCAACAGACTCAACAAAGAGGTGAAAAACCAAATGGTCCCGGCTACCACACCTCTCGTCGGTTTCAGTAGAGAAATTATATGGCCAATGGGATAATTATCACTGCTAGTAAAAATAGGAGACAAGGAACATTCAACGTCCACCTGGATGGACTTTACGGTGGTAAGATCTGCATCTTCATATCGTGATAATTAGAAGGCCAGGAGTAAGGAAGATCCAAGCGGTCCTGTCAATGGCTCACAGAATGTTAAAGTTTCCAGTCTCAGGAGGAGTACTCACACTGCGAAGTAGCAAGATCATCCTACTTAAATATAGCATGGTCTCCGGACCAGAAGTATAACCCTCCGCCACCAATGAAGCTGTAGAAGAAAGAATCAAGGTAGCTATTCATCCCGAATACCTAGAACAAACAATTGTAATAGGTTCTACTCTAACAGAGGATGGGCGGAAAGCATTGTACGACTTGCTTAGACACAACCTTGACGTATTCGCCTGGAAGCCAGCGGATATGACCGAGGTTTTGTAGCACATAGCTGAGCACAGACTAAACATGTGGGAAGGATGCTCACCAATCAGGCAGAAGAAAAGAAGCCAGTCACCAAAAAGAAACTATTGGTCCTTAAAACCGATCTTGTCCTCCTTAGCTTGATGTAAGGTTAGCAACTTTGGATAAATCCAAAACTACTATGATAGAAACTTTGATTGCATATCAAATACTATGCGGAATCTAGTATTGATATTAAGAAGAATAATAACAAACAATGAAACAGTAACAAAACCTTCAGCCTCAATTATATTAACGAACACTCTGAATTAGTGTTAGGGTTTACAAAACCTTAAGACTCTAAGAATTCTATGAAAACTGCTATGAGAACTGATGTCTTTTTCTATACTGTAGGACCTCCTTTTATACACTAAGGAGTCCTACATGGTTTACAATACCTTCCTAACTAATCATAATCATTTCTATAATTACAGTCAATCATATCTTTTACAAATATAACTTTAATACTTATCTTCATAGGTACTCTTGTTTTCCACACACGCTTTCTCTTTTTACTCCGTCTTTATCCTTTTGACAGTAGTAAGTCTTCAAGCAGTTGTAAGTCAGCAAGAGTTATATCTTTATAACCAGCAGCACAAACTGAGCATAAGCAGTAGTAAGTACCAGTAGTACTAATCTTTATACTAACAATTGTAACTTTACTCTAGCAGTACTAAGTTATACTAACAGTACTAAGTTACACTAACAGTAGTAACTTTTGTACTAGCAACATTAATAACTTAGCATATATTTAATCTTCAACTCTGAGCAGTCTTAACTTCTACTGGCAGTAGTAACTTCATACTAACAGTACTAATATTATACTAACAGCAGTAACTAGCAGTGGTAACTTTATACTACCAGTACTAACTACTTAGTATAAATTCCATTATGTACCTGTGTAGTAGAATCCTTAAGTGTCCTTAAAGTCTTTCAAGTCTCAACAATCCTCCCCTAAACTTGATGTTCAGCTTCTAAATCTTCAAGTTTCTTTATCACAAATTCTTCATCATACCCAGGAGGGATGCATTCAAACCTTTCATTTTCCTTTTTGCTGTTTTACCATAAGCTTTAACAACTGATAGCACATTTCATTTTGATGATTAGTTTGAAGTTTCTTGGTTAGCATATTCGTGATAGTTATTGGTGTGAGGGGGTATCTTCCTTCAACCAACATAAAGATGTGAAGATTATCAAACCTTACAAAGTGAACTCCAGATGAATCAATCAACTTCCAAATAGTCACCCTGTATCCTTGTAACATTCTCCATACTTCACTTGTTGTGTCTAGTTTAAACATAACTTTCAAATCTCCCCATAACACTCTTTCAAATTCATCTTCAGGCCTTGTATCATTATGCTTTGCCTTTACTATCCTCCAAAGAACTTCCAAGTCTTCTTTGTCTATTCCTTGTAGCATCCTTATCATTGAAGAGTATCTCTTGGAGCTTCCATCTGCTCTTATCAACTGATAATGTACCAGCATACCTTCTTTATGAAGCTTGTAATCAACAATCACTAGTAGTTTGGTAGCAAGTGGTATAGCGTCAATTACTATATCTTCATCCTTTTTAATTACCAAATGCTTCAATAACTCTCCTTCATCAACTTCACTGACTTCTTCAACTACATCAGACTCTTTGTCTTCCTCCATCTTTTGTTTCTTTGAGGATTCTTGCTGTTGCTGTTTTTCTAGCAACTTATAAGACCTAATTCATTCCATAAACATCTTTTAATGGTCTGATTATCACCTATATCTTAAATCATGTCTTCAATTCTTTTTGTTGATTATGATTTCTATTGTTTAAGTATGCTTGGCTAATTCATCTAGTATTTATTTGGGAATGCATAAACCTTGTCATTAATTGATTAGATCGTGTTGTTTATGACAGATTCAATGAGTGTAATTGATTATAGTTTATAATTCTTGTTTCCTATTGCTTCTTGATTGATGAATGTGCGCATTGGGTTCTATAAAACTAGCTTTTGTCTGTATCGCTATAGACACGTCTAGGGAAATGCGAGTGCGTAGAAAGGATACCATCGGGTAATAGTCTTCATACTACCTTACCCTTAATATGGTTGATCCCTCTTAAGATATTTCAAATGCATGTAATGTACTCTTAGGGGCCTTATAATAGTCTTTATACTACCTTACTTGTGTGTTACGCTAACGAAATATTACATAGACGGCGGGTCCGTGTAATCCGTTTATGACCTAGGAAATACTTACACATCGCATCACAAGTGTGACAAAGCAATAGGTAGAATTGGATAGCTAGCAAGGAGTAATGCATCCTAGGTAAATACGCTTCATTGTATAGTTGTTATTTCATTTATTAGTTTAATAAGCTTAAAATTAAAACCTCTGTAAAACCATAATTTACTTGCTTTCATAAAATATAAAAATAGAAAAAGAATCTTCCTTCAACCTTTAGACCTTAGTGAACATTCGATCCGGCCTTCAGTGTTATTCCCCTAGAGAACGATAACAACCCCCGAGTCTTGCCTATACTACTACTACAACGGTTTGGTACTCTGCATAGGGAGTTGTAAAACATCGTGTAGAAGTCTTTACGACAACCGCACATCATATTTTTGGCACCGCTGCTGGGGAATACCTTAGGTTTCGGATTCAATCTAGCTTAGGTCTACTCACAAGATTCCTATCAAGTGAGATTTAATTTCTTTTCAAGTAGCTTTCTTTTAGTCTATCTCTTCTTTGTTCCTTTTTTTCGTAACCAAACCTACTCTTTCATCGACCATCAAGGGAGGCAAAAATTTAAACCGACCCTGTACCTTAGGAGATTACTCCCGACCTAGCCACGAGGGCTACATAAACGCCATTGAGCTTCCTAAAGGAGCCAAGGTGTCCCCCTGCGATCTGACACCATCCGGTTGGTGCAAAACGGATGTGCATTCCACGGACTTATGTTCCATTTACCTTAATGGTGCTACAAGAAATACCACTTGTTTGCGTCTATTCTGATTTTCTCTTCATGACCAAGCCATCAATTGGCTTGATCGTTTGTCTGCGGGATCCATCTCAACTTGGGATGATCTCACCACTCGCTTCCTCCCACAGTTTTTCTCACCAAGAAGAACTGCTAAACTTCGAAAAGATATCTTGATGTTCTAACAACATCAAGATGAATCTCTATGCAATGTGTGGACTCATTTCAAGAACTTACTCCGAAAAGTTCCTCATCATGGCCTTGATCTATGGCTTCAAGTTTAAATCCTTTAAAATCATGTCGACTACACCACCCAGATGGCCATTGATTATGCAGCAGGTGGGAGACTTAGAAAATTAAGGCCGGAAGAAGCATGGAAAACCATCGAGGATTTAGCCCAATATGAAGAAGAAGAGTGGAACGAACCAGAAAGTCCCGACTACATAGATGCCAGTTTAGAACAGGAGTTAGAAAGTATAGAGTATCGAGTAAAATCTTTAATGAGGAATGAAGTGCTATTGGAGTATGAGGTAGGATTCACGTTTCCCAAGAGGCCTTATCAAGAGGAATTAGAAGGATGAATACTGAGTTTAATTGATCAACAGGAAGATCAAGTTAGGAAATTAGAAGAAGATATGAGAAAAACAAAAGACACATTTATGTGTCTTGCGGATAGTTTAATAGCAACCCCGAAGGTCAATATAGAGGCACAATGAGTTCATTCCACAAAAATAGAAAAGATCACTAGATTTCCTACTCACATCCCTAGCGTAACGCCTGAAACACTCAAGCCTACCATGGTTCATAGGGTCTCAATGATTTCTAAGATTGAACCCACTATCTATAGAACCCCCCACCAACACCTAAATTCCAACCTCAAAATGTCAATGCTTCATTCATTCAAGAAAAATAAGCTTGAGTACAAAGATGAAGATGAAGTCGAGATAAAGATGATGGGAACCGGAATTGATAAAGATGATGGGAACCGGAATGGATAAAGAATCGTTGGAGCATAATCTTCATAAGAATGACTTAACCTTGATTATTTGTCATATTTTTTCTCTAACTTCAAATCCACCCATCAAACCAAAGGATTCGGGTAGTTTTAAGATGAAGGTAGTTAAACCCTTGACCATTCATACACCACCTTCACCCCACGTGGCATACTTCCATCGAAATGGTGTGTATCGCTACTATCACCCACACTTAATGATAAGTCTAGGGGAGACCCACCTTTTACGCGTCAAATAAGCGTAGAGTCAGGCTCGTGACTCGAACAAAAACAAGCGCTTTTTGGGAGGCAACCCAATATTTTAAATTAATGCATTTAGGAATGTCATTTATCTTGTGTGTCTTGTGTGTTTGTTTTGAGTCATATGCTTGTGTGAACTATTTTTCATGGTTTATGCAATTCATACAGGAAATAACTCATAAGATTGCGTACAAGAATTTTTCAACAAAAACAAAAACTAAATTTTCTCAGAGTGTGGAGATGATGTTACGATTTGCACGCGACGCCATCAGCTCATCCGTTGTGACGACGTCAAGATTTTCCTGACAGTGTCATGAACCCAGCTACAGAAAATTCAAAATTTTTAAATATTTTAAAAAATATAACTTATGTAATATTTCGAATTTGAAATTCTTTTATAAACCTACAGAAAACCACGATTACGTTAACACATTCACCCTATCTTTATTGCTTTCGTAGAGTCTAAACGTAGTTAATAAGGTTGTATTTATCATTTACCCGTGGATTTTACGCTTGGTGTACTTGTCTTTGTCTTTGATTACAGGCAAGGTTCTATATGGCGTG